>JAAAKG020130692.1:0-14704 GCA_010014905.2 Druon quercuslanigerum | reverse complement strand
TTTTTAACAAAGAAGATAAATTTTTAAATAAAAGGATTAATTTTATACCGAAAGGAACTATTTTTTAACCAAATTCATCTGAAGAATGTCAACAATAAAATAATTTTTATTGATTTAGGATTACAAGAAAATATCTAAAAGTGATATGTGTAAAGCTTAATTTACACTTGTACAGTGAGGAGGTAATTTAAATAATTTTTACTTGGCCAGAATAACGTAGAGGATTCGAAAAACCAGGATTCAATTTTTTCGATTAAAAAAAAATTTTATATCACTTACCAACCACGTGACCATCATACGAGTATTTAAAATTAAATAATCGAATAGTGGGAACATATATTTTTTTAAATTCTCCTCTGTAAATCTGAATATATTTAATGAAATATATAATACTCGTATGATAGTCAAATGGTCGATGAAAGTGACATAATTCTAAAAATTAGTAAAGAATTTGATTTCTGATGATTTTTTTAATGACCAGATAAAAAATATTTAAATTACTTCCTCGCCATACAGATATAAATCTAGGTAGAGTTGAAAACATTTCGAACTTCTTTAGAACACGGAAATTAAAATTTCGTTGTGAAATAATGAGAAATATGTCACTTTTAGATATTTTCTTGTAACCCGAATCAATGAAAATTATTTTTATATCCACATTCTTCATATGCTATTGGTGTTTTATATTACATTTCAATACATTCTGCTTAACGTATATCAGACACAAAATTAATTTTATTGTCAAATGGAGAGAAATATATAACTTTTAAATATTTCCTTGTAATTCAAAGCCAATAAATATAATATTACTTTAGTGACGCATTCGAGAAATTTTCTAGAAAAATCAAAATTTTCTTCAATCTTGTTCAAGTAAACTAAACAGCTAATGAAGATAGCGAAACTTGAAAAAGAATTCGGGATCATGAATCGAGAATCTCGAAAAATTTTAGTGAATATTCTCTATCTGCGATGTTTTGAGTTGATCTGAAAATATTTCAATAAAATTTCGAATTTTTTTTAACCTTCTCGAATGCATTACTATAACTTTAGTGATCTTCCGGTCAAAATCGGTTGAGACATAAAGAAACAAATGATAAACGCATGGATTACGACAAAAACATCTAACATAAAAAGAATACCAAGTAATTTGTAATATCAAAGTTGGCCAATTAAAACAAAAATCGGTAATAACTCTTTTGATTTTATGATTACAGAGTTGACATAGTTAGCCAGTTTGAAAAATATTTTTAAATAGTAAGTTGTAGGTATGTAAGAAAATTTAATCAATTACCATTTTATTACAAAACTAGGTGCATGTGCAGTTTTAACTATTCAGCCAAGCAGCATTATGGTAGAAATGGAGGATCACTCTAAGTTTGCAGGAAAAATCATTCCATTCCCGAACCGTAATATACCTAACTGGATGCAGCCTCAGATATCATATCATATTGGGGGCCATTTCGCATTTATACGTACGGCAAACGGCGAACATTATGAGTCTTGGACAATTCTTCGACCGGCAAATCGACCACGTAATTATAACCCTCATCCTTATCCTTATCATGGGCCATTGTACGCTGAAATACATTTAGGAAATAAGGAGTATTTTATAGCTAAAGATTTCAGACCATATGTTGCCATTCATCGGAATTATCGTTTACGACCAAATTTACCACCCAGTAACTGTATTTACGTAACAGTTCCAACTGGCCCTATCTACAGTTCAGTTTTAATAAGAGTGAAATAATGTCAGAATTTTATTTGCATTTTAAAGATGTCTCAAGGATGTCTGCCATCAGTAAGTCGGGTAAATTTTAGATTCGTAATTATACACAAATTTGGTCCACGGCTTACTTACAGCTTACTTGTTCGAAAAAGAAGTAAAAAGCTTTTTTGAAAGTCGATGGAAAGCTTGTAGGATTCTCCCTCGAATGATCCTTAATAGAAATTATTTTTATTTTTAACAAGAACATACCGCTTGAGATGTTTAAAAAATTTAATTAAAAATTAATACTACAGAGTTTTTCAAATGTTATCTTTAACTCAAGCACACAAAACAATACATAGAATCTTGATGGGCTCACGAGATTTGACTAAAAATGTCCAAGCGTGCCTTAGTGATCTCAGATTTTTTACCTTAACTTTAACTCTTGATGTTAGTTAGGAAACTTGTGAGAAAAACTAAAATAAAAAGGATGCATCTTTTATAAACTTATCTTAAATTTCAGCCAGTAAGATTTCAAAAATATTTAAGAAATAAATTAAATTTTTTTCTATTTTCAATTTATTCCTACATTATTTATTTAAATTTCCTACGTTATGCTACAAGTTAAAGTCAAGGTAAAATTTTTTTAAGAAATCATTGCAGTTTTTTATAGGAAGCTCACATTTATATCCTCTTATAAACGATAAAAAAATCGATGTAAAAGAACATCCGCATCAGAATATAAGAAGCTTTAAGCGGTTTAAATAAAAAAATTATTGCTCCTGTTTTGAACGAGTAATCAAGTTTCAAAGTCTGCACTGATTTTTAATAGTAACTCGCGCTAGTTTTATCGAAAATTTCTAGCAGGCTGTGTACATACCTCAATTCAAAAATTATATTTTTGAAAATTTGATATAATCATGATTAGATTAGATTTTGTGTACATAGTTTATTATATAAATGTACTTTTTTCCGATACATTAAATTGACAAAATTTCTATCGCCTTTTGAATTTGGTTAAAAAAGTTATTTAAAGTAAGTTTTCTGATATAGTTTTTAAACATTTACGAGATTTATAAAAAATGATGCCATAAGCACAATCTTAATTTCGGAATTCGTAATTTTTACTACATATATTTCTTTCACATTTCGAAATAAATTAAACAATAGTTTTGTCGTATAATACGTAAGACATAAAATAAATCAAATTCAATAAAATTGTTTAGTTCCAAAATAATTTCGTCCGTATTTATAATACATGTTTACATTTTTTCAATTAAAATAGTTATTGTTTATAAAAACGGGACTCTCTATTTTTACAGAATTTTCCGTAACGTTAGCATTAAACGAGCTGGAAAAGGGATTAAAGTTACGGAAAATTCCGTAAATCATCGCCGGCGTTGCGAAGAAAAAACTTAGGGTTTTCGTGGTAAATAACAAATAATTTGGTTTCAATAAGGCTTTCAATGTAAATTTAACCTATTAGGTCCTGACTAACTATAAAATCGGTCATAGAAAAAATCGACAATAGCTATTTCCGACGTAAAATTGTCTGAACTTTTGATGCATGTTTAAAAAGATATATTTGTTTATTTAACAAAAAACACGAATAGACGAATAAAAAAAATGTTCAATTTGTAATTTTTGGATTGAAATTATCGATAGATTTGGTTGATTTTTCCATTAAAAGTGTTCATGCACTCTAACCTTCAAAATGCAGTGTTAGGTTTTTTCAAATTAAACATGGCGGCATCAAATATGGCGGAATAAATCCAATTTTTTTTCTATTTTTACGGTACTTTTTCCTGCACGAAGATTTTTTTTCAATTTCGATAAAAATTAGTGGAACGTGGTTTGTTAGGTCGCTGATTGAGAGTCTACTATCCGATTCTCAAAATTCACGATGGCGGATCCAATATGGCTGCCAAAAAAAGTGAAAAAATGGTTTAATTTTCATGAAAGTTCATATAGGGTTTTTCTTGGGTCGCTGATTACGAATCTGATATCAGATTTTCTTAATTCAATATGGCGGATCCAATATGGCTGCCAAACATTTCGAAACAATGATCAATTTTCATAAAAATTCGTATAAGGAGTTTTTTCGAGTCTCTTATTACGATTCTGTTATTAGATTTTCAAAACTCAAGATGGCGGATCCAATATGGCTGCTAAAAATTTCAAAAAATTGTTCATTTTTCATGAAATTATGAATTGGGAGGTTATGGGTCTCGTTTCTTAGCCGCCATATACCATATGTCGTTGCCCTGCTTTCACCACGAGGAGGTGAATGCAATAAACAATGCCTCTTATTTAGTTTTTTTTTATTTTTTCAAATTAAATTTTTTTTTATTTGAAAATTTATTTCATAATGAAATCTTTTACAATCAATAATCCATAACTTAGTATAATATTTTACCTTATTTATTCAGATTTTCAAAATTCAAGTTGTCAGATCCAATATGGTTTCCGAAAATATTGAAAATTGTTTAATTTTCATAAAAAATTTTATCGAGATGTTTTTTGGATTGCTGATTACGAATATGTTATCAGATTTATTAAATTCAAGATGGCGGATCCAATATGGCTGCCAACAAAATTCGTATAGGGAGGTTTTTTGAGTCGCTTATTACGATTCCGTTATCATATTTTTAAAATTTAAGATGGCGGATCTAATATAGCTGCCAAAAATTTCAAAAAATTGTTTAATTTTCAAGAAATTATGAATTGGGAGGTTATGGGTCGCGTTTCTTAGTTTACATATATTATGCGTCGTTGCCCGGCTTTCACCACGAGGAGGTAAACGCAATAAAGAAATCCTTTTATTTTTTTTTTGAATTTTTGCAAACTTTTCACATTTTTTTGTATTTATTAATTTTTTCTATAAATAAACCTTTTAAAATTAATAATCCAAAATCTTAGTACAAGATTCTAACTTATTTATTATAAATTGAAAAGCAGGGTGTGCATGAATATACATCGCACATCTTACAGATTTTCTGCATCCTTGAACCGCATTTTTTAAAATTTGAACATTTTTGTTTTGATTTTACTGTTGCAGTTTCATGTTACTTACTGATTTTATCTATTTTATTGCTAGGCATTAAAATAAATGTTTTACCTGCTTAGGAATCTCGTTTTTTTCATTTGAATATCTTCATGAAAATTCAACAATTTTTGAAATTTTTGGCAGCTATATTGTATCCGTAATCTTGAATTTTGAAAATCTAATAGCAGATTCGTAATCAGCAATCCAAAAAACCCTCCATACAAATTTTTATGAAAAGTAAAACATTTCCAAAATTTTTGGCAGCCATATTAGATCCGCCATCTTGAATTTTGAAAATCTGATTGCAGATTCTTTATCAGCGAACCAAAAAACGCCCCTATACAAATTTACATGAAAATGTAACCATTTCTTGAAATTTTTGGCAGCCCTATTGGATTCCCCATCTTGATTTATTTTAAGTCTGACAGCAGATTCTCAATCAGCGACCCAAAAAACCATCTTGCACTTATTTTTATCAAAATTGAACAAAAATTGTTAGTGCATGAAAAAGTACCGTGAAAATAAAAAAAAATTGAATTTAATCCGCCATATTCGATGCCGCTATGTTTAATTTGAAAAAACCTACCACTGCATTTTGAAGGTTAGAGTGCATGGACACTTTCAATGCAAAAATCAAAATAATCTACCGATGATTTCGAACCGCAAATTAAAAATAACAAATGTTTTTCATTCGACGATTCCTGCTTTTTGTTAAATAAACATATATAACTTTTTAAATGTGATTTTTTTTGAAATTCTAACTGCAGAAATCGAAAGTTCAGACATCTTACGTCAATAATAAGTATTCTCGACTTTTTCTATAACCGATTTCATAATTATCGAGCCGTTGAAAAAAATCTTAAAAATGTGTCAAGTCAGGAGTTAATGGGTTAAGAAATCTTTTTCGTTTCGCTGGACCCGGCCCATTGTTGAACGAATAAGGCGTGTAAAAAGTTGTATTTATAATTATTTATTTATATAATTTTAAGTATTCTGTATCATCGAATATTAATGTTAAGACTCTTAGAAATATTTATTATAAGCATAGACATGATTAAAATGGTTTATTTCTGTATAAAAAAACTTACTCAAATGGAGGTCTACAGTGACCTAGGGATGGCCACTCTTCCCTATCTTATATCACAATGCTCTTTTTCATGGTGGTGTAAGGCTGTATATTTTTGGCAAATTATTTATTTTTAATTGTATGTATAAATAAAATTTTTATTCAGAAATATCATGTATTCTTTTTCTCGACTATTTGCTATACTTGTGAAGATTTTGTTGGTTTTATTGTTTTCTTCACTTGAAATCGGCTTCCATATTTTAATCGAAAAAAATTTTTATTTTTATTCGAATTAAAACGCTGCAACGCAACTGTCTGAATTACATTGAAAAATCGGGGTTTACAATATTTTTATTTTGTTTGGTTGTAATATTAAGATTATATCTCTAATTATTTACGGATGAAAATATACATTTCCTTTTTATTGATTTATTAAATTATTTTAAAATCAACTCAGATACTTTAGATTTACGAGATCCTAATATGATCCCGAATAAACTTTTGGGTATAAGAAAAATATATACGCTCTATATTTTTTCCAGAATTTCACAAGACGTGAGAGGACTTATGTCCTGAAAGTACTGCTGAAATAGGATTTAAGCAATATCAAAAAATTTCAAAGTACTTCCCGTTTCGCTGTGACTTATTTAGAAGAAATAAATCACTTAAGAACTAACAAAAATAAACAAAAAAAAAGTAGAACTTTTCTTGGTAGATTTGTCCTAAAAAAGTTCCAGTTAAAACAAATATAATAAATTTTAGTGTGTTTTTTTGTTGCTTTTTTTACAATAATTCGATCATCAGTTTCAAAAATTATTAAAAAAATAAAAAGGAACCTTCCAAGAACTTTTTGCCTTGATTAGACTTTTAATTTTTTTTACGAGTAGCACCTTTAATTGCATTTTTTCAAAGAAACAAAACAAGATGTATTTTCCGGGAGTGTCTGATGTTATTCTGAAAAAATTCGCCTTTTATTATTTGTAATAATAAATTGTGATAGTGTAATTAATATTTAGAATAATTTGTCCATGTTTTTTCTCTTTCATTTTGAAATACATTGTAAATAATAAAAATTGCTAACTAAAATTTTGGTAAATTTATGCAAGTAATTTTAAAATTAAATTAGGAATTTCCTAAATATAACTATCGAGCATTATGTGAGATATACAATTTAAAAAAATTTTTAAATATTTTTATAAAAGATGAAAATTTGAGGGCACATATATATTTTGAAAATCATTGGGTACTTAATTAACAGGTACGAAATATTACGTACAAGAAATTTCATGAGCCTAGAAAAAATAATTTTTATTTATTATTATTTAGCTAATTCTCTTTACTTTTATGTTATCTAGTGCATAAAACAGGATTGAATTCTTATTGACAATTAGCTTCGATTACCTTAAAATTCATTCCCCTTAATTATTTTTAAAATAAGTTTAAACAAGGTGGAAATATAAGCCCATAATTTAATTACATTTTCGCTAACTACTGACTGAATCAATTGTTTATTTTGTCAGATTTGCTTATATCCTCAAAAAGAAACTTTAGTCCATTTGATTAAATAATCATTAATTAATAATTCATGACCAAAAAAATGTAAATTTAAAGATAAAAATATTAATCGAAACTAAATTTAGTTGTGCAATTTAAGAGAATTCTATTATGGAATATAATTATAAATTAAGATAGAATATAAATAAAATAAATATACAAAAAATCACGTGAAAAATCAGAATTGCCCTGAATTTGAGCAATTAATTTTTGCAAATAATTATAATTAAAAGTTGACAATTAGAACTTTATTAAAGAGATATTTTTTGGAGTTAAGGGCGTGGAAGAATGATTAAGAATTAAAATTTAGAAAAAAAATTTAATTCCGATTTCTGAAAGAGAAATTTAAAGAAACAACTCCTGTTCCTAGTCATTATTCGACAGATTATTTAAATTCATTGTCCCAAATTAGAGTTTTTTTTAGTTAAATTTTATGTTTGCTAATTAAAATTTTCTAGAATATGAAACCCCCCTTTTGCAGATTTTTGAAAAAAGGGAATTCTGCAGAATTATTATATAACATGCAAATAAATATAATTCTCATTCAGAAAATCGCACTTTTGTGTAACAAATTATAATTTTCATTTTTGCACATGGAATTTCAATAAAGAATTATATTTTTATATAGAACACTCCTCTTCGAGGAACGAATATTCCTCTACGAGATTTTTTTGAAAAATTGAGTTACTATAATATATTTCTAAATATAATAGAAATGTTTAATACTAGATGTAATTCTGACTTCACATTCTGAAATTTAAGCAGTCTTGTCATGCACCAAAAGATGTATAATAATAGCGAAAAGAGAATTCATATTAATTATAAAATGTCATCAGTATCAATATTCCATGGAGGTATCTTGAAAACGACGAATCAGAATTACAGTTATTAAATTAGTTTAACGAAAAGTAAATATTTAAAATTATGTCAGTATAAATATTGTAGAAGAAAAAGTATCACTCGTCTTTATTTTCCAGGATTGTGTATTTTGGTGCTTTAGTCCTAAAATTTTTTTAACTCTTTTGAGAAAAACAGTTTTTTATTTAAAAAAGACACCGTTAACGTTCATTCATGTTTGAGATATAAAATGTGAATTCAGAAAAATAAATTCGATTTATTTGCACAAAATTAATTATTTTTATATATCAATTGCAAAAGAATTTAAGCTCACAATTAGCGAATGGGAAAGATATTTAATATTGGCATTATGGAAAACTAATATTGTAAGTAAATTAGGTTAAATGCACACTTTTGAGGACAAAATTGAAGCCATTATTTTTCTTTTATGGAGAAACAATTGTCAACAATATTTAATTCAAGCTGTTAAATATTATCTTCCGAAATCATGACACTAAAATTGATCAATTTTAATTTATAAAACTATAAATGAATTAATTTGTAACGTAAACCCTCTGAAATTTATAATTTTTATATCTTCTTCGGATTTTTTCGATGTGAAGCATAAAAATTAAGGAGAATGCTAAATTAATCTATTTATAGAAAAGTCTATTTCTTTCATCTCTGAAGTTCTTGAGCATTTTCTCATCCATTAAAATTGTTATTAAATACTACCTTAAATGTTATTTTGATTATTATTATTAGATGCTACCATTCTATTCCTTACTTTGGCCCTATATGACATATGTTTGAAATTCATAAACGTAATTTTAATGTTTCATGAAAATTGATTTTAGATTTGAATTTTTTATCTGTCCACTTATATTGTTGAATTTAAAAAAAATTGAATTAGCAAGCTTTTAAAATTTCCACGGTTATGCGTGCGTCGGGCTACACAATTTATCTCGCCAGCACTGGTATTTTTATGCATAAGACCAAGGCTTAAATGCTCATTTTTAAGGTTCTTTTAGTAATAAATCTAACAAATAATAAAAACTTTGAAATCAGAGATCAAAAATTGTTCCCTTTCCACTGTATTTATATTGATGAAGCAATAAAGCGCTGATATTAAATTTAAGACAATGATCTTAAAATTAGTATTTTACGAATTAAGGAATTACCAGTATCATATGTATGGCAAGAAAAATCTGTTACTATTTTTGAAAGACACTGTGTCTATTCAGTAAAAATGCAGAATCTTACTGGCCATTTGCTTCTACTATTCGCCGCTTACTTTAATTTTCAACGTAAGTATAATATAATATTTTAATTATTATTTATAAACAATACTTACGTACGTTTTCAAACACGAACAAACGATCTTTTTTGAATTTGAAGCATCTCAACTAAAAATTGAAAGGTTTCAAATTTTTATTTAAAAGCAAAATTGAACTTACTTTCTTATGAATAATTATAGGTACTGAAATTAGAGCTTGAAAAAATTTACAATTCGAAATTATTTTTTCAAAACTATCTACTTTTCGGCTCATCAGAGATAAATGCGTAACAAATAAAAAAGAGAGAAAAAACGAAAATTATTAATTAAAATTCTCATAATAAATCAGAATAAAAACTGTAGATATTTATATAAAATGGTAATTTGTCTGATTTTCCGTTTATTAGTAAAAATTCGTAACCGTACAAAAATGATTGTTTTTAACTGGAAAAAGAAACAATTTAACCATATTAGCCGATACAAGTTTTATTGTTAATTATGTAACCCTAATTATTATTTGTAAACGGTCTTACATTTAAATTAATTAAATATTCCTAATAACAATCAATTTCGTTGATTAAAATCTGTAATTTTCAAAAATTATTAAATAAATGAATTATTAAAAAACAAATATAATAAATAATTAAAAAATATCATAAAAATAAATCAATTTGAATTAAAATAAAAATAAATAATATAATGAATAATGTATAAATATATTATTAATTCAATATATTTCAAAATTTTGGTTTATAAGGCACGAAAAATAATGTTAAAAGTTACAATCACATTCACAATTTAAGAAGTTTTTATTTTAATTTATATTGTGAAAATTAAAAGTTAAAATATTAGAAAAATAGTTCACTTTTTTATTAGATTTTTAAAACTTGTCAGAAAGCCAAGCAAATATAACTAACAGTAAACAGTTTTCAAAATATTAAAAAAAATAAAAAAAATAAAAATACAACTTTCTTACATATAGCTTTCTATCTACTGGAAAAGAGAATCGATTTTTAACAACCTTGTCGACTATCATAAACATTGTAAAGCGCACACGCTGCTTAAAATTTCATGGACTTAATGAGAAAGTTGAAACCATAAGAATTCTCTCCAGAAAATGTTGTCAATAATTCAGAAATTAATATAAAAACCCAATATAAAATCATCTGAAAAATTAGGTAGAAAAGACAAAAATGAAAAATTAGACAATTTTAGCATAATATTTTTAATGGATACATTATTATTAATAAGGTGTTGAATGGCACATGGCAAAATTATGCACGTTATTTATTATTTTTTAATCCAGTTTATGTTTAACTTTTTGACAAAATTATTTCTAATAAGTATCAGTTTGACATTTTAGCTGTGTTACTTATAAGTTTTAAAAGTATGTACACCCTTCTAGCAACCATTTTTTTTGCTAAGTACCAGAATGATATAAAAAAAACTTTTAGATAAACCTATTTTGGATAAGTATTAGGCCCTTAAAATAAAATAATATTCAAAAATAGAAAATTAGAGAAATTTTAAATGAAAATTTAAAATGAATAAACTGTTGCAAAGGGTATCAATAGTACATAACAAAACTATGTAAATATTTTATATACGATACTTTCGTCAGAATACAATTTTTTTATAGTTGAAAATTAATTTCAAATGACGCAGCGCGAAATGTTTTGTTTTTTAGTGAAAATTAGAGGGTACGTATTTTTCTGATTTGCAAAAAGAGTTTTTCAAAATAGTGATGCGTATTTCAATTTTGTGCTTTGGTTTTCAAAAAACCTTAATTTTTTTCGTTAAATCTCTATAACTTTCGGGGTAATTGAAATATTGATTATTTTAAGCAGTTTTTCTGAAAAAACTAAAAATTAATGTACTCACAAACTCCAACTAAAATTTTATTTGGATTTTGTACTTCGAAAATGAAAATGTCTTACACACGAATCATGCGGCTTAAAAATTTTAGAGGCGGGGAGAATTTTTTTCCCCATAAAAATGAGTTTTTGCATTTTTTTCGTAAACTATAAAAAATATTTAAAAAAAAGAACACGAGACATTTTTCTTAGAACTTTTCTACACGTACAAACTTTTATCTTAACATTTTTACGTATCGGTTATTGTTTTGAAGAAAAAGTAGAAAATTCGTTTTTAACAAAAAAGAATTCTACTGGTTACAAAAGTTATTTAGCAGGCATAAAACTTGAAAAAAAAATTTTACTGTGGGTTTTTTAAAAATAGATTTTTAATTTTTTGAGAAAAAACTGCTGCTATTTTGTTAATTTTACACGTTTTTAAACAAAACACAAAATTCAAATTCGCATAACTTTTAAAAAAAAATTCCGTTTCCAATCAGAAAAATAATATCGTCTAATTACCTCTGAAAGCAAAATATTTCGCTCTCGAAACATTTCTTAAAATTTAAAAAGTATGTACATTCTTCTGGCATTTTTATTTTTTTATGAGTACCACTATGCAATTTTTAATATTAAAATAGATCATAGTGCTTAGACGAAAAATTTTCGGTTAATTATTTATATAGATCTTTATTTAATAATGAATTTCACCAAAATTAATTGAAGTTGGAAAAACGTAATTGATATAATTGGAGGATCGGTTCAAAATATTAATGAGGTATATTTGATCAAAACGCACCAAAAAAGAGGTTATATAATTTCGTTAAAATATTTCTTTATTCTTGTTATAAAAATAGAGTTTTATCCGTTTTTTAATTGTCAAAAAATTAAAAACTAGACAAAGTAACTTTATATAAATATATCTCAGGCTTACTGTCAGGTAATATGTGAATTTAAACTCGCATAAGATTCTATTATTCAAACCTGTAGTATTCCTATAAATAATCCCTGATAAGATAAGGTTGGCTTTCGTTTACTCTTTACTTCCCCTCCCCCATTTCCTCTGTTATATATAATTGTCTCTAATGAGTCTATTATTAAGTCTCTTATTAAGAAGTCTATTATTAAGAAAGTAAAGTTAATTTCGACCTTTTATTAAATTTTTTAAAATTGGGACACTAACCTCATGATTAGATATTTAATCGTTCTTTTAATTAAGCTAAATAATTTTTTTAACTCAATTCATCGAACAAATTCTTTTTTATTTGAAAAGTTTTACCAACGATGTTTTAAATATTAGAAATTTTAGAAACGCAGGGTTTGTTAGATTGTTTCTTTTTTCATATGAAAAATGTATTAATATCAATAGATTGGTTCAGAATCTAACAGCTAAAAAATGTTTAACTATAGATTCAAGATTATAATAAATACATTAGATATATTATTAAAAAATATAATGTGCAATAATATTTCATAATTTACTACAAATTTTAAGATTTATAGAGCCATTACATTTTATTATGAAGGAAATAAAAATATAAATCTCCGAACAATAGAGAACTAACATTTTTAGAATTTTTAGAATGTTCTCAACGAAAAATTAATATTTTTCCATTCAAGTTCTATTAGGCTTGGAGCTTTGCCAGAGATAACGTTAGATAAACAAAAATATATTATTGCCTAAGAATTTTCGTGTGTGTCGCATGCCATTAAACAAACTACGTGTATCATATAAAAAGTATATGGCGTTTATTTTTTTGTGTCCTAACTATTCTTCTTATAGCTTAATCCATTAGTAAGACAGACAGAAAAATTTATTTTGCAATTAAATTCATTGAAGGCATTTCATTTAAAATAAAAATTACCAAAACATAATATCCCACCAAAAACATCTGATACATTAAAAATGTACCAAGTACAATTGCATGGTCTTAAAATCTGCCAAATTTCAAAAATAAAAGGTATGTAAAAAAATTATGAAAAAGTGTTTGAAATAGAGTTCAGAAATTTATTTTGTAGGGGATTCTTGTGCACAAATTGCACCGATTGACCTTCTCTTCAAGAAGGTTTCTAGTGGGTTACGGGCCGGGAAACTCCTGGTTACATTTCATGGTCGGAAGACAACCGAGCAACAGTTGGGATAATTTTTTTTTGTTAAAATTACTAATTTTGTTAAGAGGCATGGTATAATAAAAGACCCAGAAACAGCGGCTAAATTATTTCTTATTTAAAAAGTATAAATAAGAATTGTATTACGTCACCAAAAACAGAAATGAGATTTTTTTAATTCCCGAAACAAGCATGTACATGTTTCAACTCGTGAATAAAACTGAAGAGTCCGCGGTCATTTAATAGAGAAAAATAATACACCAAAGTTTTATAACATTTAAATCCGAATTGAACGTTACATGACAGTTCAAAGCTTTTCGTATGTTATCTACAAGGGATCTAGCGGTCTATACCTGTTATCTTCAGTGTAAAAATGCTATATGTCAAAATGTTTGGAATCGTAAGCTGAGCATAGACATGCTTGCAAAAATGTAAATTAGTTTATTGGCAACATTTTTTGAGTGTCCTTACAGTCCGTACAGTCATCTGTAGACGACAAAATCGAACATGACGTGAAAGTAGCCACAAAAAACTTTCTACACACACATGCATACATACACATTCTAGATACCAAAACGCGATTTTCAAAAATACATTTACAAATAACTTAAAAGAATTTTGCTTTTTCTCTTGCGGGATATTAACTAAATATAAAAAAATGTTCCAGAAAATACAAGAAAATCAATTTCGAAAAAAATGTCAGTTAACAGGCTTAGACCGCTGAATCTTCAACTGTTATCAATTCACCGTATGCCTGGCAATGTGTGTTTAAAGTAAAACCAAATGACGAATTTTGTAACCTGGAGCCCAAATTTTTGAACAGGCTGTGGATAGATCATCCCACCGCGTCCAGGCTTTTCGTTCAAATACCTGATTATTTCATGAATACATGGTTGAAATTGTTGGCCAGTTTTTTCTAATTATAATAAGTTTAAGTTATACTGTTGAACAGAAACATCACAAATGTCATTTTTTACCAAATTAGATGAATGTGGAGTTATAACTATGAAGTTAAGCAGCATTAGGGTGGAAATGGAGGATAATTCTAAGCTTGAAGGAAAACTTATTCCATTCTTTAACCACACCATACCTAACTGGATGCAACCTCAGATATCATATCATATTGGGGGCCATTTCGCATTTATAAGAACAAAAGGCGGCGAAAATTATGAGTCTTGGACAATTGAGGCGTCGGATGCAAAAAGGAGATATAGAATTATTTTGCTGGAGTGGGGAGGCCCCTAAGCTCCTGAAAATA
>JAAAKG020130681.1:0-14704 GCA_010014905.2 Druon quercuslanigerum | reverse complement strand
TAAATTAACATTTAAAAAGTGTTATTTATAGCACTAACCGAATGGGAAGATTTTTTAACATAAATTTTGTGTTGATTAGCGAGTGACATAAAAAAAGTGTAACTTTGCTCTGAAATAACACTTGAGTATGTTAAAAAATGCGTGGATTGATCGATACAAACAGTATGTGTAGAATTAACATAAATTTTGTGTAAAAAAAATCATCTACATAAAATTTTATGTTAAATTTTTGAGAAAAATTTTTTACTGTGTAACTGCTAAAAATGTAACAAAATGTAAGAAAATTTAATTAGGTTGTTATGACAGAAAGAAAGAACCCGAAGAAAATAAATAGGACTGAAGTAAAAAGCTTCCTCCTCAATAGTCCAATTAACTCATTTTCCCGCATCTTTAGCAATATTTATTTACAAAAAGCAACGCATTACTATAGAAAAATTTATTATTTTAATGCACATTTACATGGCAAGACCTTCAATTTGAGCTGTTCCCAACAAAATCGAAGAAATAGGAAAGCCCCTAGCATATGGTGGTCTGATAACAAAAAGACGTCGCTATAACATAGAAAAATGTATTGTTCAAAGAACATCTTCTGAACAGTTTAAGAACTAAATTAGATCAAAGAAAACCTGGAAATCAGAAAAAAGTCAGAGATTTTGAAAAAAAGTGATAAAGTTTATTTATAAAAATTTAAATTTTCAAATGGTTTTATTATTCTGCTTATGATTAGCGACCACCAAGCTATAATATTCTTTTTAATAATTTATTTGCTAGCATTTCTATTTCTATTTCTATTTCTTTTTTGCAGTTCCTACCTCCTGACGATTATATTTTTAATTAAAAATTTTATTATGTGCTTGTAAGTTCGACAATTTGTAACAAGTCATCCTTTTTGGCTGAAAAGTAGTCAACTATCTTGTTGAAAATTACTCTTTTCGAATTATTGGTTGAAAATTTAATTATTTCTTTCAATTCATCTTTTCGGTTTAAAAATGCATGTCTTTTTGGCAGTAGCTCAATCCATTTTGGTTAAAAACGCAACTGTCTGGTTGAAAATAAATCTCCTTCCGGTTAAAAGAGCAACAGTTTGGTTGAAAGTGAACTTTTTTGTTCAATACTCATATTTTCCGGGTTATAAAATTAACAGATTTACAGAAAAGTCGTCTTTTGAAGGGATTTTTTCTTTCTTGACTGAAAAATCTTTGGTTGAAAATTTAAATATTTTCTTAAAAGTTCGTTTTATTTTTGTTTTAAGAATTAGATTTTTTATGAAACAATAGGACTATCTCATTCTTGGTTGAAAATATTTATAGTTTTTTTTAGTTTAAAATACAACTATTTGTTCTATTGATTTCAGAATTAATATTTGTAAGTTTAAAATCCAACTATTTTGTTACAAATTTGTTGAAAGCTTAACTATATTGTTGGAAATAATTTTTTTTTAATTATCAAATATTATATTTTTCATAAGAATTCATCTTTTGTTGGAAATTCCACTAATTGGTAAAATATTTAACAGATCTTGGTATATTTCACTATTATGTTGAAAATAATTTGTTTTTTGAAAACTTCACTCCTTGGTTAAAAAAAATTAGCTATATATATATTTTTGAAATATCAAATATTATATTTTTCGTTCGGAAGTTGTCTTTCTGTTTGAAAATGCAACTGTATTTGGTTGAAGTTTAACCTTTTTTCTTTGAAAGTTGGACTATTTGGTTGAAATTCATCTTTGTAGATGGAAAACGTCAGTCTTTGTTTAAATATTGAACTATCTCGTTACAAATTACATTATTTATTTAAAGTAACCTTCTTAATTGAAATGAATTAATGAAGATTTATCACTGAACAATTTGAATTTGAAATTATTTAATACCGTTTATAAAAGATGATAAATGTGTTGCAACTTTTAGGAGATGAAAACTCTGCCCTTTGAGTATTAATGGTGAGATAAAATGAAAAATTATTCAAGGAAAAATGAGGGAATTAAAAATGAGGGAATTTTGAAAATAAAGTTTTACTGTCATTTTCTGATCTGGAGTTGAAATAAATGTGAAAATAACAAAGTTTTATTTAGAACCTGGCTAGACGAGTTTTAATCTCGAATAATTAAAAGTGGAAAATGGAAAAAGTTCCCAGAGAGTTGTAAGATTATGCAGAATTTTTTTGTGAGAGCACTCAGACTGAGATATGTAATTATTATTGATATCACTTATAGCCTGAGCGATATTTATCTTGAAGGAGTCAAAGTTCGAACACTTTACGTTCAGAAACGTTTTGTTATATCAATGTACGTATGTAATTTTTCATTGTTATAATGTACTTAATCTAGAACTAAACTCATGCGATACTGTTAATATCAAATCACAAAACTCGAACAAAATCCTTGTTTCATTATTATTATTATTTATTTTTAACAAGCAAGAAAGGCGTTGTAGCGTGCTTATTATTTTAATTTCCCCATTATTGAATTAATAATAATTAATAATTAAATGATCTAAATTGCCTTTTCGTATTATTTTCATTTTAATCTGCTTTCAGTAGATAATCTGTAACTTCTATTTAATTTTAAGATTATTTTATCCCAGCAGGAATTAAATGCAAATAAATAAATTAATAAGTTAATTTGGGATTTTATATCAATATTTTATGTGTATGATACAAAATTATGAACAGTTGAATTTTTAAGATTTAAAATTGAAAACTTTTTTCTTTTGAAGATGTGTAATAAAGAATTCTTAAATTTGTACACAGTAAATACTTTTTCTTAAAATTTAACATAAAATTTTATGTAGATGATTTTTTTACACAAAGTTTATGTTAATTCTACACATACTGTTTGTATCGATCAATCCATGCATTTTTTAACATATTCAAGTGTTATTTCAGAGCAAAGTTGCACATTTTTGTGTTACTTTTAACACAGAACTATGTTGATTTTATAAATACAAACCGTTTGTGTAGAATTAACATACATTTTGTGTAAAAAAATCCTCTACATAACATTTTATGTTAAATTTTACGACAAATTTTTTACAGTGTATTATTTTGAAGATAATAAGTTTTCAATTACAAATCTTCCAATTTCATGAAATTTTTAATGCACATCATTAATACTATACAAATTTTAATTGTAAAATAAGATAATAAAAACTTTAGTTCTTAAAGATTTTTAATTAACACTGAAAATTCTTGAATTATGTGTAAAATGATTTTAAAGGTATATGTAATTTTGAGTTTTTTTTCGAAATAGTTTAATTTTGAAGATTTAGAATAAGACATTTTTCAATTTGAACGATTCGCTATACAAAATTCTTTAATTTTTAATATTTACAATTAAAGATACATGAACTTGAGAAGATTATAATTTTAATTGATGTAAGTTTAAACTTTTTTTATATTATTTTTTGCACTTTTGAAGATTGGCGTTTAAATATTTTTCCATTTTTAATGTGTATAATAGAAAATGATGCAATTTTGAATGCTTTATTTGAAATAGTTAAATTTCGAAGATTTACATGCTTCCAAATTGAAAATTTTTTGAATGTAAATAATCAAAATTACATTGTTCTTATTTGTAAAACTAATAAATTGATCTTTTTAATTGTTATTTTTTGAAATTAAAACTTCAATTTTTTTGATCCTTTGAATTCTAAGTGATCCAAATTTCGAAATTTTAATCTGAAATCATTCAATTTGAAGATTCTTCTGTTCAAAATAAATGTTTTAAATTCTAATTCTTTGAATTATAACTGATATAATTTCAACTTATTTCTAAAGAAATTGTCCAATTTTCAAAATTTTCTTCTTAAATTTTTCAATCTTTAGAGCTTCTGATAAAAAAATTTAATTCCAAGTACTTTAAATTTCAAATTATTCCTTTTGAAATATTTCCCTTTTTCCAAATTTTACTTTAATTTAATTTTCAAACGCAATTTGAAATTTTTAATGATTATTTGAAAAAGTTGTGAATATTTTTAATATTTAGGAAATAAAAAACCAGATACGTGAATGAGTGTGCTTTTACTGCTAATTGCGTTCTTTAGTAGGTTGTTCAATTTTAAAGGTTTACAGTTCGAAATCCGTGAATTTGAAAAATTTGCAACCAACAAATTCTTTAACTTTAAAGATTTCTAATTAACGATTCATTAATTTTTAATTGTTATTATTTGCAATGTTTTTTTAATAGTTTCATTTTAAAGATTGAAAATTGAAGCAAGTAATGGATTTTCTTTCTTTTTTAAGTATGAAAAACGTATTTACAATTAAATATAAGGCACTCGGTTTAATTTTCAGAAGTCTCATATATTTAGTTTACGATCTACGTATGTATGTATGTATGTATGTATGTATGTATGTATGTATGTATGTATGTAATTACATAATGCACATTATATAGGTGGTACTTTTCGCTTTTCAGTGTCAGGCTGGTAGGAGGCGTTGAAATAGAAAATGCCTTTTCATTAACACTCGTATAAACATTGGCAAAGATTCAAAGAGTTACGTCGCGGAAACTGGGAATCATCTTTGTGTACTTGTCACGCAAATCTTAGTCGATTGGATATTCAATTCATTCACATTACTCGTGACGCGAGAAAAAAATATTATAGAAATGTCAGAAATTACATTCAGAATAACTCAAAATTTAAATTATTCTCTAACGTCCTCCAACATTCGAAATTAATGATCAAAGTCTTGGAAATTAAAAAAGAAAAGAAGAATCCAACGATCAAATTTGGAGTACACACTCTTAAATGTCTCTATTCAAATTAAAAAATATTAAATTAAATATAAAAAGAAAGGGTTTCGTATAGCTCATTAGGACGTTAATTAAGTCGTTCAAATCTCCCTCTCGACCCTTTTCCGAGTTAAATATATTAATAAAATTATTGTTTCTGATCGAAGAAACCCAATGACTTATATCTTTGATTAAGAGAAAAATGTTGAGATGTAGAACCTGAAAATTTAAAAATTAAATTAAAATCTTCAACATTAGACAATTTCCGAGGGGCTGCTCACTGCTAAATCTTGAAACTGTGAATGCGGCAATCTGTATTGAATTTCTATAGAAATTTTCAATATTCCGTTAAGATTGTCGGGAGTTCCGAGATTTCCAACTCTGTTCGTGATCAGAACTCACGTGTGATTCTACAGACTCGGCTAAACTCGGCGGCTTTCGGATTGAGTCGGCTGTTCGTTAAGCGCATAGGAGCGAATGTCAGTCAGACTGCTCGACGCAAGATTTCTCGCGAATCCTCGATTGCTGAGAGATTTCCATGAGTTCCTCCAAGAGTAATCTCTTAAGAATTCCCGTGCAGCAATACAAGGCTTTTCCTGGTATTAGTTTATTTCTTCTTTTATTTCTTGGTATTATTATTATTATTATTATTATTATTATTATTATTATTATTAAAACAAATAATCAGGATATTTACCTAATCGTCTCATTTCTTTATGAGACTTTTCTATGAACTGAGAGCTATCAGAGTTTGAATAAAATCTGAGCAAACTGTAATACAAAATACTGGAGTTTTGAATTCGTAGGCAACGTTTTGAAAAATAATAGATTATTTCTTCCTCCTGAAAACTTATAGCTAAATGAATGTAGCCTAATTCTTATCCGTAGCGGAAAGATAGCCTAATATTCGTAGAACCCATCGACCTGATACCAACAATATTTCATAATGAAAGCTTGTTTTCTCTCTAAAAAGATAAGATGGGCATTTGTTTTAAAAAATTGTTATTTAAGAAAATGTTGTCTACAATTACTTTTACTAGAAAAACAATAAAGGAATAATGACAACAAAGTTTGGCGAAGATAAGATAAAACTTGATCAAGCAAATTCGCCATACTGCATACTTGCTTAAAAAGTTGTTTTTAACAATTGAATCATTTGTTAAGTAAAATTTTTCAATTGCTGAAGTATGTGTTTATGTATGCTAATGAGCAGTTGGATTATTTACTCCGAGTTATTCGGATTACTCCTGATTACAAGTGGAAAATGAAAAATTAACCGGTACAATACCGGGAATTTAAAGTCAACCTGAAAATAATTATCTGGCAATGTGAGAATTGTCAAGGAAATGAATCTCCAAGTTGAACTCCAAGGCCTAGAGAAGATGAACCAGAGCCATTTCAATTCTAGAGCAGCATCGAAGTATCCAACCGACCTTGATCTCCTCGCCAATGCAGATGTGATACAACAGCTTCATTTCATTCCTTGTGACATCCACTATCAAACGAGCATTCGAGGTAGTAGGCTCTCTCAAGTTGAGTCGAGCTTAAATTTCCTAATCAGACACAAGTGCTTTCGCATTACTTATTATCAAAAAGACTCGCCAATAACAGACTCTACCCAGACTCGAGACTAACTTGAGTAGTACTGTCTATTTATTTACATATTTATTCACTTGGAATAGAGCATGTCCAACAGTTCCGTAGAACCAATGACAGGACTCGAAATAATGTGTACAACAGTACAAAGATTCACTGGTAAAAAGGTAGTTGGGCCTAGCCGCTTGTGTTTTTTTTTAAATATCCCGCAGCTACTTTATTGATTGGTACCATTATTTTGCTTTATGGTGTTACTACTTGGTTTGTTAAATTTACAATGCGGGTAGTGACAACAAAAAGGAAAAGGGTTGTGCCAAGCAATAAATTAGCAGCGGCATATTTAAAAAAAACCCAAGTAGTTGACGAAATAAAAATTCTTCGACTTGATTCCGAATTTAATTGTCCCAATCAAGAAATATTGAAGACGAAGTTGGATCAAAGTGATTTGAAGCAGAATGAATGAATGATACTCATGTGTTTCAAATGATTCAGATTTAGTACCAAAATTATTTGACAGTTACATGTAAACAATGAATTTTCATTTAATGAGATTTTTGAAGAAAAAAGAGCAGCACGAGTATCGGTTGTTAGGAGCGTGAAGTTGGGTTAGTACATTTGTTTTATCCTCTAAATGGAATCATTTTTATATTAAATGCATGCTTGAATTGAGCTGCTGCAACACTTTTGCTACCGCAGGATTCACTGTGATTCCAGGAGTTTGTGCACTTCAGTCGATAATTCGAATAATGGCATATTAAATCAATCAAGATCTTTGTCGAAGATGTGTGCGTGCCGTCATGGTTTTCATATCACTACACATTTTGTAAAGCTGATTATGATTTTAGAGTACTATCGAGTACTTCGGTACTGCAACTACTGCATGTTGCAGACTGATCATCTGATCAAGCCTCTTGTTGGATGGATATATGTGTACCTATATATCCTAGGTGTCGATTCCGCTTTGGTGGGAGGTTACGACACACGCGCGTGCGACCTAAAGAGCACCGAGCATATGAGAGAACCGAGAACTCGGAGCTTAAAGTACGTTTGCGCCTGTCTGATACTCGAGTTTCTCTCAGTTTCTCTCAGTTTCTCTCTAGCCAAGCTCAGAAGCACAGAGACTTTTCATACTCAGTGATGAATGAGGCAGTGCGAAAGTGTGTGCGCGAGTCACTATAATTCTCTATCCCTCCTTCCAAATTCAAAATCCTTTCCAAGCTGCTTCCATTTCTTGCAGATACACTTACCGTGTGCTAAAAAAAAAGTGGAAAAACGAGACGACAAGTGTAAATAGAGAAGAGAGATTTAAAGCTGATAAGTCTGGTGATCATTTTAAGTGTTCAGTATTTTAAATTTAAGTTTAAACTTGTGGAAACTGAAGTTTCTAACTTTGGAAGTGAGGAAAAAGGGACGTACATTTTCGGATTTTGGATCTTTTGGGTCGTCTGGAACTTGAAGATTGTTTCAAAAGATCGGACCAACTGATTGAATCAGAACAACAGTTCATCAGTGATACCAAACTGAATAATAGTTCCAGATTCAGATCTACATTGTTTTGGTTCTTTGGGAGCATGAATTAAGATTCTGTCAAATCATCATTGATACCAAACTGAATAATATTGCAAATGTAGATCTGGATTGGTTTCGGTGAACTTGATGATTGTTTCATAACATCAAAGCAACTAATTGAAAAAGAACAACAAAACATCAGTGATACCAAACTGTATTATATTATATTCCAACTTCAGATCTGGATTGGGTTCAGTGAACTTGATAACTGTTTTGGAAAACATCAGACCAACTAATTGAAGTAGAAAAACAGATCTCGGATACCAAACTGAGTAATAATTTCAGATTTAAGCTGATTTCAACATCAAAATTAGTAGTCAAAGTTTAGAAAGAAAATTTGGTGAAAAAATGGAGGTGATCGAGGAATGAGAAGGAAGTGGATCTATGATAGGATCCGATAAACCGAATCGTCAGTATTGCGACATAAATTTGCATCGTGGCTTGCAAGAGACAATATAAATATCAGTTGTGATTATGTAAGTATGGTCGAAG
Organism: Druon quercuslanigerum; assembly: GCA_010014905.2. NCBI lineage: Eukaryota > Metazoa > Arthropoda > Insecta > Hymenoptera > Cynipidae > Druon > Druon quercuslanigerum. The sequence continues at coordinate 6,312 of JAAAKG020130681.1, read as the reverse complement.
GACCGAGGGGTGTTTGAGGAAAGAGGTGAGGCTAAAGAGCGAGCGAGCGACAGAGAGAGAAGTAGAATTCAAAGTGGAACTAAATGATTCCGTGGCGGGAAGCAATGATCCAAGGGATCGAGTGAGTGATTCGCGCGTTGGACGCATCAGGGATTTCAGGAAAATCTGCGAAAGCACCTGGTCGCCTGATAAAAATCACGTTCTTTTAGAAGAGTGATATTTTTTAGAGTTGTGGTATTTTTAAGTTCAGCTGCAGAGCCAAAGACTTCCGAGGCATTTTTGGAGAAAAAGAATGGAAAATATAATGGAACTAAAGATTTGAAGAAGAGAAGAAGAAGAAGAAGATTTGGATGCAAAAAAGCTGAAGAGCGTATGTAGAGTTTTTGGAACTTTTTGGGGTTTAATCTAGGATTTTGAAGTGATAAAGATTAGAGGAAGATAAGTTTTATTGTAGAAGGCAATAGAGATAAAGACAGAATTAAGTCTTTTAATGCTGTTTTATGGGCTGTAATTTTACTTCGAAAAATCGCAATTGTGGCGCTAGAAGTAATGGAACTTTGCTTTTCCATATATAGATATATATATATGATAACCATTAAGTTCATATTTTGGAAATGTTTGTAATTTTATAACAGTTTTACTATACTTTTGTATAGTAAATGATCTGAAATAACAACAAATTTGTTGTAAATTACGGTTCAAGTAATTTTTATGATAAAACTGTAATATGTTATTTTGCTTTTACTGTTATTTTAAACCGTGTTCATTATTAATACAACAGGGATCAATGAAATAATTCAAAGCAGTAGAAAAATAACTTAGAATAACCTAGAAGTTATTTTTCGTATCGGAATGTTCAACTTTAATTTCCTTTATCGGAAAAAGTTTCACGTAAACACGTCATATTTTAATCCTACTTGATATAAGTATCAGCAAACGTTTTGCAATCTGATGTTTTATTTTTTGAAATAGGTTTTAAAGATTAAGCTCAATCGCTATGGAAATTTCTGAAAGTGTAGATCACAAGGAGAATCGCGAATTGGAAATAAAGTTCTTTCAGCTATCCGAAAATTCTTGGAGAAATTTTGAAAGTTTTCGAAGTTAAATATTCAATTCAAGCAGCAGTTCGTAAATAGTTCTCACCTTGCATTGTCGCCTTATTTACGTTGAAATGAAAACAAGCACGTGCAAATGTCATATTGGGCATAAGATATTCTCGAATGAAGCTGATGTCAACACAAAGTGTCTACATTCGGTTTTTTTACATTCTCATCCGTTTTTGTCAAATATCCACGTTTTGAGACCCCCTGAGTCCAAATTTTTGATACCACTTTTCAAGGTTTAAAAATTCTATGGGCGGTTATTAGTAATAGTCAAAAAGCCATGCAATTTATCCTTATGACTTCCTTTATAACATTTTAAGCAAAACAACGCACGATCTGAAAAAAACAACGAGGAAGAGAAACGTTGCTTTTTCAAAGCCCTACAAGAATATTACAACTTTTTGAATTTTTCTGGAAAATTGAAAATTGAAATTTGTATTGCATACAAAATAATGAAAAGTAAAAAATTCCATCTGTGGTCATTTTGCGGGACGTCGCGAAAAACTGGTGGAGTTAGAAGCGGGATGAAAAGAGGGGGTCTTCTCGGAACTTCGGAACGACATGTTAAAAATATTTTACTATTCACTAATCCCGAATTTCCAGACGATAAGACACTTTTTAAATAAAAATTAAACTTATAATTTAAATTTAGAACATTAAATTAAATATTGCATTAAATTAATTAAAATACCATTGAATTGTTGTTAAATTAATCTTGAATTAAATTGAATTTAAATTGAAGTTAAATGTAATTCAACTCATAAATTAAAATTTAAATGAATTGAAATCAAATTAAATTGAAATTGAATGATAAATTAATTGAAGGTTAAATTAAATTATAGTTAAATTAAACCTAAATGAAATTGAATTAGAATTGAATTGAATTTAAATTGGAATTGAATTGAACTTAAATTGAAATTTAAATTGATTTGGAATCAAATCAATTTATATAAAATATAAATGGAATGTTTATTAAATTGAATTGGAGTTAAACTGAGTTGAAATTTAATTGAAATTGAATTGAATATGAATTTCATTGGAATCGTGTTGAATTCAAATAAAATTGAACTTAAACTGGAATTCTGTTAGATTAAATAAATTAAATGAAAATCCTTGTCAATGGAAGAATTTTGTCTTACAATTATACATTTTTTAAACATTATTAAATTATAAATTAGATCCGTCCAATTTTAATTAACCAGTTTCTTGCAAATCCATAGTATTTGGATTTTAAGTTGAACTGGAAATTAATTTCTAATAAAAATTCTGCGCTCAGTTGTCTAGGTTTTTTATGAACATAATTAAATATGCACGTGTTTAGAATTGAGTTACATGCTTAACTAATTTTTAATTGTAGGAATCTCGTTGAAATGTGTAGAAAGTGGAAAATTTGTCAGATTGTCGGTAGAACGAAGAAAGGAGAGGAAAGGTGGAAGGTTGAAACCTAGTTTGACGTGGACAAAATAATATGGCACGAGGCTCGTTATCTGGTTACACGTGCGCGGCATGGGATTAATAAATGGGGGAAGGTCGTCGATCACGCTCATTGAAAATTGGCAAACGCCCGTTAATTATTATCACTGTAGTGAAGCCGCCCTGCCCTGCCCTGCTCTGCCCTACCCTGCCTTGCCTTGCCATGCCTCTGCCTCTGACTCTGCTTTTGCATAAGATACACGCTTCGTTTTGCAATCGATTGTATTGTGTTGGCTTGTGTTGTATTTTATTTTATTGTATTTTATTGTGTTGTATACCATTCATTGTCAGAAAATAAACGATCGGCCTCGTGGTCCAAATTACAATCACTGCTCTCAAACTCAATATTCAATTTTCATTACGTAAAATCATCTCCCTTAATCAGAAACAGAATCTCAATTTAAATTTGAATCTGAATCTTAATTTGTATCTCACTCCTTCTTTCTAATATAATAATATATTCCCTTGGGTCAACATTCGGGTGCTTTCAAAATAAACAATCAACTTTTCTTTTTATTACTACTTTCCCAGTCCACGTCAGGCCCAGAAATCACCCCTTAGTGAAAAACTCTGCATGGCCCTAAAAACTGCTTCTGAGTGCAAGATCATGGGGTTTGAAAGCACCATTGAGTGTGCAACTACCCTTTTTCCAGCTCTCTCCAGGCCCGAAAATCGCCCTTAAGTATAAAACTGTCCCTTATCCAGCTCTCGTCAGACCCAAAAATCACCATCAAGTGTAAAATTCCCCCTTTTCAGCTCTCCCTATGCTGAAAAGTCACCTCTAAGTTTAAAACAAACGCTTTTCTAACTCTTGATAGCCTAAAAGCTACTCCTGAGTATAAGAACACCCCTGTTGAGGCTCTCCATAGCCTCGAAAACGACTCTGAGGTTAAAAACATCCCTGGGCCAAAAATCACACCTCATTGAAATAATACCCTTTCCCAGCTCTTTCCAGACCCCGAAATCACGCCTAAGTATAGAATATCCCTTTTCTGGCTCTCCCGAGCCAAACACGACAGCTCAATGCAAAATACCCATTTTCCAGGGCGTCAAAAACACCCACAAATGTAAAAATCACCCTCAAATAAAAAAGACTCCTATTGCAGCTCTACCCAGTTCCAAAATCACCTAAAAGTGCAAAAGTACTACGTTTTCATCTCTTCTCCGGAATTAAAAAACAGCTTGTTTTGTAAAAAAAAACCCTTTTCCAGCTCATCACGTGCTTAGTAAGCTTCCCTGAATGAAACAAATATTACTTTGTCAGCTATGCGCAGGCCCATAAATCACCCGTGAGTGTAAGAATACACCCCATTTATACACTCCTTAGACCACAAAATCACCATTAGGTGTAAAATATCCCATTTCCAGCTTACTACAGGCTAAAAATTAACGGCTGCGTAAAAATTACTTTCGGCTCCTCCAAGCCAAAAGCATCTCTAAATACATAATACAAAATACCGCCTTTCCAAACCCCGACCAAAGTAATACCACGGTGTAAAAAAGCCATTTTGAGCTCCCATTTTGAGGTCAAAATAAATACTCCCTCTACAGCTCTTATCTGGTCTCAAACAGCAACCATTGGTGTAAAATACATTTTATACTTACCAGTTCTTCCCAGACCCACAAAAACCTCCGCCCTGATATAAAAATTACCCACAAGTGAAAAAACCTCTTTCTTTTCCGGGTCTCCTCTGGCCAAAGTGTAAAAATGCCTAGTTTTTAGCTCCTGCCCAAAAACCATATTCTGGTGTAAAAATACTCGTTTTTCAGCTATTTCTAGCTTCAAAAAGTATTTAAAAGTGTAAAATACCCCTTTTCCAGTTCTCCCAAGGCCTAAAAATGACTCCAAGTTGTAAAAATATCCCTTACCCAGCTCTTAAAAATGTTGGTGCTACCGATATAAAAAAAATAAGAAGTTGCAGTAATTTTAAATGAATAGGCGATGTGGGTACAAATAAAATTTCTTCTCTGGCAACGAATATTAAAATTTGATAAAAAAAAGAACCATTCAGAAAAAGATAGTTTGTTTGAAGGACCTGATTTCCACCCTGTCTTGAGATGTGGTTCACAAATCGTAATTTCTCCCTCGGGAAAGTCTCGTAAAAAAATTCGCTTTCTTGAATTGTTGGGTCTCTGTAACGACTTTCATTCTCGTTCATCAAACTTGGTTTTCGCTGAAACTGAAACGACGGTCTTTGTAATAACACGTAAAAAAAATTTAACCCCTCATGCTAAATTTGTTTATCAAATTCTTGCAATTCGAGGAGTTTTCAAATTGACAATTTTCGAATTTAATTTTATTTTATTTACGTATTCTTCAACTCTTGTATAACTGCTTCCAACTGGACTGGACAATCCCAAAAATCTCATGTCAGATGGACCAGCGTGGATAATTTAAAACCAGAAAAATGAATAAAATGATTTATTAATTTACTTTATTAAGTTATTGAATGAAGAATCTCAAAAATCTGAAAAGGAACCAAGGAAGGAACATTGAATAAAGAAAAAATCATTTCATATAATCAGGATTTTTTTCGTTTGTTTGTTTTTTTTTCACAAGGAACGGACGTCATTGCTTTCTGGCATGAGACCAACTGGTGTATTTGTAATCAAATGAGCAATTTGCTTGAATAAAATAAATCGTTAAATTGAATGAAATTCATAAAGTCAATGTTGACTGTCGGATAAATGCATAAATCTTTTGATTCCTTGTAGGATAGGAAATGTTCGATTATAGCGATGATTGTTGGTTGTTGGAAGCTTTGAAAAGACAGATTTACTGGTGCTGAACAAACGTTATAGACCGATATTTTAAACATTTATCATTTATCATTTTCATCTTGTGTTAAATAAAACGATGTTACAAAACTATGCAGTTTTAAGACAAATATTTTTTCTCACCTCTCTTAACCCTTGTAATATTTTCAAACAACTTGAATTACAATTTGAGCAAACAAACAGGGCAAATAATTTATTTGTTGTACAATATTATTGTATTGAACTAATTTGATAAAGTAATAAACCATTTCCATACTTTTTCACGAGAAAGAATTATTGCCGTCTAATGTGTATTTAAGTATCTTCTGACTCACTAAACTACAAAAAATTGTTAATAATTAACATTTAGCTTTGTTATAAATAATTAGAGTTAATAAATAAAACATTTTCATTCTTTTTTTATGGAAAAAATAAGTTCCGTCTAATATTTATAGAAGTAGCTTCTCAAATATATAATAATGTCGAGAAAATGGTTAAACTTTGAAATGCGGCATTCGTACCGAAATTTCGGTACACGTAGCCAGGGCCTTGTGGTAAATAATTGAGGTTACAGATTTATTGCAAAGAATCTTCTTTTTTTGTAAAATATCTGGGAAAATGATTTATTTTTTCATAACAATAAAATTCTACAATGCAAAAAGCATGAACTGTTTGTGTTTGCTCTGATTGTAATTTGTTTCAATTGCCAATATGTGCAAGCTTTAAGAGCTGAAAAAGAAAATATATTTTTTCTAATGTAATTTTTTGGCAATTTGTTTGTTTTTAAATAAGGTAAAAAGTAAAAGAAAAAAAAAATGAAAATTGAGGGAGGAAGGGAAAATTTGTAGAGGTAGGAAAATTTGAGCCACGTGCTCAGTTGCGCAAGGAACCCGGCTGTTGGCCGTCACTCTATTTTTAGCAAATACCGCTACTTATTTAACCTGTCCTAACCCTCGTCAGTGACTAGCCGCATAATATT
>JAAAKG020130670.1:0-14704 GCA_010014905.2 Druon quercuslanigerum | reverse complement strand
TCGTGAGTTAAGTTTTGAAAAATGTATTAAAATTTTGACTCTCGGAGCTCGCATCTCTCGTTCTGTGACGTTATCCCTTCCCTTTCCTACTAGGCTGTGCTAGTCCACGCACTCGTTCGGTTCTGCTTTCCGGAGGTTCAGTTATGGTTTAGGGACTTTTAATCAAAATTTGATGTATGATTTATAAATGCCATGAACATAATATTTTTTATAATAATTCCATCAGTAATGACAATGGTATGCGGTAAAACGGTAATGGACAAAGTGTGTGGAAGCTTCTAATGTGTCCCCTAAGGGTTTACATTTTTTTCTTTCACCTTCTTCCTATTTATTAACACACCTCCCACACCCTTTTTGGTGGTGAGAGGGGGACCTACAGTTTAATATGGGTTCCGAGCCACCAAGAGCAACAGCCTAAAGTACTTAGAGAACCCTTGCTAGGAGACAGAGTGGGTCCAAAGCCTGCGCTTTAGCCCCCACGACCATCGTCCCACTAATGGACAAAGTATTGTTAGCATTTTTAAAGAATGTAATCATAATTTATTTATTACTTGGAAAACGTAGATTCTCGATCAACATATACATTGTTTGGATCAGACAAGATGAATTTTGTATACATTAGCAGTCTTTTTCCAGAATCATCAGGATGGCTAGAACATAACTTGGGATCATCGCCACCTCAAAATGAGCCGCTTTTTAATTCAAATAATATAACAACCCTATTAAATCGTTTCGATCATGGAAAGCCGTTATTTTACGGTGATCCTGCACACCATACGTCTGTGCCTCCGAGTCCTGCAGCATATTATAACCAGCATCATGAACTTGCACCCGCACCACACGGTGAGTTGAAATCTTATGTATTTTGTTGAAAATTTAAATAAATGTTAGCAGAAAATTCTTTTCTTTCTTCGAAAATTAATTTTCAACTAAAAACCCAATTATTCTATTGTTAAGGTTTTTGATTACTGTTGATAAGGGTTGGATTAAAAATTAAAGTACATACGTAACAAGTCGTTTTATTCTCATTAAAATTTTTTTAAAATTTGAAATGTAACTCATTCGAAGCAGGTATCTGCCAATTGAAAGTTGAAACTGCAGAAAGTGAAAAGGGAGCCAAACTACTAATAAATATTTATACCGAAATTTAACTTTAATTTAAATTCAATAGCAATTTTATAAAAACGATTAGTTGAAAATTCCTTGGCCATGGTTCGCGCGCATACTAATTTTAATAAATTCTACAATTTGAAAGTTTTCGCGAAACCATTTTCATTTGGAAGTCATCCATATGTTTAATGAAAGTACGAGGGACAGATTCTTCTTAGAATTTAGAAGGAATCCTAGCCTTTTTACCTTTTTACTTTATAAGAGCATAGAAAATCTCAAACATTTGACCCAAAAAGTCTCTTGGCTATTCCACAAAAACATGGTGGTTGCGTTTTAATGTGCCTAATCAGTAAGGGTGATAAGCAGTAGAACGAAATTGGCGAATTTTAAATATTTGGCAAAACGATTTAAATAGTTACCTCATAAAATTAGATGCCTGATATGTTTAAATTCATCTGGGACCTCCGAAACGAGATATGAAATTCTGAGCGAGTGCCATAGCTACTGTGATCGTGTCAGCGTCGCGAAAAGCGAGCACCTCAATATTTCGTAAGGCAATCCGGCAAAGTGAAAATATACTTATTGCCGTTTGCAGTTTGTAGAAATTACCCACAATTTACTTTTTTAATTCGAACTATCGCATTGTTTAATAAAATTTCCTATATTTTTTCTCCGATTAGGCCATGTAAATCTTTCGCAAATTAGTTTGATAATTTCAGTGCACCCTTTGTGCCGATACACTACTGAACTATGAGCTTTGCGTATAGGTATAGCTCTTTCTCGTTTGTAGAGTAAAGTAATTTAGGCCTACTTGGAGTACCAGAGGCAAATGCGATTAACAAATTCGTACTGTCGCTCGCATATTCTATAATACATTTTTTGATAATATCCAACAAGACCGAGGAATTGTTTAACAGTTTCTTTGTTTCTAGAAATCTGAAAATTCTTCAGGGCCTTTACCTTGCAAATGTTAGGTCTTCCTCCGTCTTAAGTAATCACGTGACATAGATAAGTAATTTCTTTCCGCAAGAAATTACATTTATCAAGCTGCAGTTTTAATCCAGCGGCTTTTAATCTTTCTAAAAACTTTGTTAACTTCCTAGAGTTTTCTTCTAAAGAGCTATCATAGTTGACGACATCGTCCATACACACAAAAAGCTAAACTCCCTGAAGACCAGAAAGCACTTGGCCCATAACTCGTTGAAAAGTGGGAGGTATATTGTTTAATCCAAATAACATCCGCTTAAATTCCTAAAGGCCAAAAGGAGTAAAAATTATGTTTTTGCTTTTGCGTTCTTATTGCGTCAGTAGTTGCATATGTAAAGCCTAGCTTGTCTCCGCGTATGTCAAATTGATATTGATAAAAATTTACGTAAGTTAACAGAGAACTAAATTCCTATTCACCAAAATCGTCAAATTTTAAAATCTTAGATAATTTCGCAAGCACCACCACTGACGCAAATTTAAGTTTTTTCAGGATAAATATTTAGTGCAGAGTTTTTTCACATTGTTTTAACCAAAGTCAGAATTTGTGCATCACCGGAAGAACCTGATTTCTAAAAAAAAACGTTTCGCTGGCCCGAAAATATTTAAAATCAAATTTTTATAAGCGTATTATTCTCGTTTTAATTTGTAAAAATTTGTTGAACTAACTGTAAACCCCTAAAAACTAACCCCTGTGCGAAGAAGAGCATGGCGGGGCCAGCAAATTGATTCGCTGGCTCAAAATCATGCAGAATTAAATCTATATGGGCCTATTATTTTCGTCTTGATTTGTTTAAATTTGTTGAACCAACTTCTACCCCTAAAAACTACCCTCTGTGCGAACAACATCATGGCGTGGCTAGCGAAACGTTTTGCTGGCTCCGCGATGCTGTTTTTCGCACAGACGGTAGATTTCAAGGGTTAAAGGTGGTTGCACAAATTTGAACAAATTACAACGAAAACAATGCGCCTATATAAAGTTGATTTTGGTTAATTGCGAGTCAGCCAATCTCTTTGCTGTTCCCAAAATGGTATTCCGCACAGAGATGGTAGTTTTTAGAAGTTGAAATTAGTAATGGAAAAATTTTAATAAATTGAGAAAAAGATAACGCGCCCATATAAAGTTGACCTTGAATAATTTTGGAGCCAACGCCGTTGAGACCCTGTTTACTTTACGATAGTGTGCATTAAAAACATTTAATCTTGTCTTTCTTGTTCCAGGTTCGAGTTCACAATTCGAAAAAGATCCTTATGGTGCAGAATCTAATAGTTTAACTGCAATTCATGCTTTTGGTGGGCAGAATTCTCAAGGCATGGCACATCATCCTGCCATACATCCTGCTTATGGCATACCACCTCATCCATTCATGTATCCAGCTTACGGCGTGCCACCTTATCCTTCCATGTATCCAGCTTACGGCATGCCACCTTATCCTTCTATGTATCCAGCTTATGGCATTCCACGTGATCCTTCCATTCATTTTAGTCCTGCTAAATCTTCTGGCCCGCCTCCTCATGCCTTGCCTCCTCCTGCCCCGCTACCGCATTCTGTAGTATTCAACATTCACTTTAGATATTTTCATTTATACCGAATTTATCCTAAAAATAACGAGACCCGGGTACTTCAACCTGCAGCATACAATTTTCGTCCCGACAAAGAATTATTTTTGAAACGTGGTGAGTATAGTTTTGACAGGCAGCCAACCGGTTTGTAAATTGTGTTAGTACAAGAAAATAGTGATGCCCTTGCATTAGTGTATAAACCAACTAGTAATCCGACATACTTTAGAGCACTATTTCAAAAAGATCCGGAATATGCAGAAGGAATACGATCAAAAGTAAACGTTCTAAGCAACAAGGTTGCAGCAGTGACCCTTGACGAAGGCAAGGACGTTCCATGTAGTGTTGATGTAGCTAAATATTATACAATAAAAGGTGCGGAAGGTGAACATATGCCCAGGAAGTTTCGTAAAAGTCGACGAAAAATTTGAAGCCAACTTATATACAACGTTTTTATAAAGAACAGGGATCTTCTATTTAATCCATAAATTGTGCAATAGAATTATCCGATTCTGATGTTCAATTATGTTTAATGGATTTTTATGAGCAGTATCTCTAGTGTGGCAGTTTGTATGTCACGTCTAAGTGATGACCTACCAAAAATATATTGAAATTTCAAAATTAAGCATTTTAAGAAAATTTTCTACGTTTTATTAATAAATAATATATAATAATCATTGGAAAATAACTCGAAAAATTGTATTATTTTTATTTTTTTTTTTTTTTATAAAACTATTTTTATATGAAATCAAATTTTTTTCGGCGTATATTTTAACCGTTTTAATTTATGTCGAAAATTTTTATTATTTGTTTAAAAAATAACCACGTGGTTGAATGTAGAACAGCTTTATTAAAAATTCGACTTTTTCTGTAGTTTAAAATTTGGTTTTAAAATTTTGATCACTTGGTTGGAAATTAAATCTTTTTTGTATTGTTCAAAATGAATCTTTCAACTGAAAATTGAACTATTTTATTGTTGTTTGAAAATGTATATCTGTATTTGGTTCAGGAATTACATATCCCCTTTAGAAAGTCGTTTATGTGGTTTAAACTCTTTTTTTTTAAATTAGTGTTTTCTGGTAGAAACTTAATTTTTGTTGTTATTACGTACTAATCTTTTTCATTAAAAATTTAGCTCTAGTTGAAAATTATATATAACAGTTAAAGTTATATAATTTTGTATGAAAATTTGCATTTTTAGGTTTAAAATTAAACTTGTTCGTTTGAAATTTGTATTTTTAGTCAATAATATACATTAGATTATTAAGCTAAAAATTCTTTGTTTCAATTTTTAGTAAAAAATGTATCCTTCTTCTTTGAGATTTCCACTATTTGATAAGAAATTTGTCTTTTTCACATGAAAAGTTTTTTTTTTGAGTTAAAAATCATATTTAGTAATTTCTGTTAAAAGTTTGTATTTACTTGGTGGAGAATATATTTTTTAAATCCAACATTAGATTCTTAAAGATTATTTTATTCATTAATTATTTAGTTTTTAATTTGAAGTTTATTCTTTTCGGTAGAAAAGTTTGGTGTCATATGATTTGCTAGGTAATCAATGTTTTCGTTCAAAATTTGAATCTTAATAAAACTCTTTAACAATTTTGATAGAAATTAAATGTGTTTTATTGAAAATAAAACTCGTTTTATTCTCCGTTTTGAATCTCCTTTTCGTGTTGAAAATTCTGCAATTTGGCTGCACTGATTTTTCGCCTTGGGTTAATCAAATCGTTCTTGAGAGAAAATTAAACTCTATTAATGAAAATTCCTGTTTCGTTTGCAAATTCATCTCTTTTGGGTTCAAAATAAAAAGAAGCTAGCCGAAATCTGCATCTGATTGGATGCAAATTTAACAAGTTTGTTAAATAATCGTCTTTTTCGAGTGGAAAATAAATTTTTTTATCTGAAAATTTACCTCTTCCATTTTTACGTGAGAATGTATGTGTGTGTTACTTATGTATGTAAATAGATCCAGGACTGCTTAATCAATAATTAAAAATCAAGTACAAAATTAATTGTTTAATGTTGTTCCATTATAACTACCCATTGATTATGTATACGGGCATCTTAATGCGTTTTATCAAAAAGTAATCTGAACTAAATTAGCAGCGATTTTTGATATGTTTTTTTTTGGGGGGGGGGGGGAAGAAAATTGATTTTTCATTTTTAAATATAATTTTTTACCATAGAAGCAAACTCTATATGGGTATTTTAAAAAAATAAGCTGAAAAAATTTGCTAATGTTTTCGAAGCGACAAATGTTACTTTTTAATATTTTCGTCATATCTTGTGTTCAGCAACTGAAACGTCAGTAATTATCAAAATATGGCAAGAAAATGTAAAAGTGGACATGGAAATAATGATTAGAAGGATAAAACAATTAGAGTTCTCAAGAAAAAAAGAAGTTAGTAGAGGAGAAAATAAAAGTGGATGAAATGAAGAAGAAGAAGGAAGTGAGAAGGGAATTACGGAACTGGGGAAAAGGGACAAGTAGAGGAAAAAAGTATTAGAGAAAAAAGAAGTTGTATACTGTGTTGGTAAAAAAAACAGGAAAATAAAAGCTTAGAAGACGAGGCGCAAAAGGCTAGAATGGAAGAAGAGGATCGGAACATGGTAAATAGTTAGAGAAGACAAAGCAAAAGAGTTAACAAAGCTATTGAAATGGTAGAATGTAAACAAATATATCATGGAAGAAATAGTTAAAATATTATGCTTGATGAAAGAGGAGAGGGGTGGCCAGAGTTATTGAAGTCATGAGTTATTTGGTACTCATTGTATAGAACGGCAAAGCGGAAGATGTTGAAGCTTATAGAGGAGTGGTACGAATGCGAACATTTTATAAATTACTAGATGGGACTGTTTTTTCGGAGAGGTAAAAGAAAGAAGTTGCTCAAAAAATATAGAACATCCGAATCAGAGAGGGTTTAGAAAAGAAAAGGGGCATTGATAGCAATGTGCGTTGACTGATTGACGGTGTTTGACTTATTAGAGCGATAAAAGAGGGATATATATATATATATATAGTTCTAATTTTGTTAATAAAAGAACCGCAGCATTTTTCTAAGATCGAGTGCAAATCATAAGAACTACACCCGATTCCAGAAAAATCGCGGTAAAATTTCAGGTACACTTTGTAACGGAATCAATGCCTCGATCCGCCAAAAGTCTCGTGCACCCTGAGGAAACAGAGAGACCCAAGGACGATCACCTGCTGGATTTTCCTGCAAGTGCTTAAGAATACTGTTAAGGCATAGGGATGCTTAACACCTCTAAGCGCACTGATGATAAGGACGTTTAATTTAACAGAATATTTCGGGTACATCGTCGCAACTCCCTTACAAGGCCTCTGTGCCTTTTTTTCATTCTCATTGGCTATGATGTTTTTGTCAGCTGGTGCCAAAAATTCGATAACGAACATGGTTCGCTTCTCGAAGTCAAGGATAACTATGTCAGGCTTCGAGTGTGCAACAGAAAAAATTGTTGAGAATATAAAGTTCCAGTATATGCAGCACTTCTCATTCTTGACAATTGATTCTATTTCCCTAGGTGCGTTTAGCGAAGCTATATTAAGGTTAATAATAAGAGTGAGACTGAGATGGTAGTAAAGCACTCTTAGTGCCGGATTATGCCTTTGGATGTAGGACGTTCCCGCAAGAGTTTGACAACTAGATAGTATGTGTCCTACATGCTCGGGATGTGCATGGCACGCCCTGCAGCTATCATCGGGAATGTCTTAACTAAAATGTGGCGACAGTATGTTAAGATGGAAGCGGCATCACCTTGACATGTCAATGCGCCTGATTTAAGGAAACAAAAATTAGCTTACACGACATTGACTAATCCTCCATATTTATGTGGAAGATGCTGTGCATCCTCTTATCGACGAGCTGTGTCCACAAGTTTTTCTCTTGTGATTTCTGAATCCGAGCTTTCACGAGTGAGTACCCAAGATAAATAAGATTTTATACATTCTGCTCACTCCTAATACTGAAGTTAAGCCCGAGTGTTACAGTAGCCTCCTTACTGTACCCAAAATAATCCTGTTGTAAAGACATGCTATATTCAACATTCCACGACCACCTCGACGGCATAAAATGTAGAGTCGCAGAACAGAAGCTGTAAGTTGCATGCATTTGTTTATGTTCATAACCTTTCGCGTCCCGATATCAAGGGACCTGAGCTCGTTCTTCTTCGTCAAATTTCATTCGTATTTCCTTAGTGTATCGTTCGACAATCCCTAGATCTATATGTATTTGCTCTTTATTTTCAGCATAAATCTTACGATCTTTTATGTAAAATACATGGGTGACCGTCTGCTTTTGATCTGCAGGTTTCCCGCAAAGTTTCCCCTTGGAATAGCGATGTACTAGAGATAGTGGCAATAATGTGAGGCAAAATAGAATTGGGCTCATGGAATTGCTCTGAAAGACACCTTTTTGCGAAGTGACCTAGTTAGTTGTCACATCATTCACCTAACAATTTGCGGAGCGACCAAACTTGCCAAACCAAGCTTGCCACATTATAGATAATAATTTTATGGGAGGTCGAATCAAAAGCTTTCCGGTAATGAATTCAGGTTATTCATAGGTCACGCTGGTAGGATGCTGCATGTTTGCAGACACATGTATCGATAAGCAGTTTCTCCCGACATCCTGCGACGCCCTTCTTTAAGCCGCGTTATTCATACATTTCTTTCCACACAGGTACGATTGCCCGAACAATTCTATCATTTAGGATAGCTGTGAATATCTTATACAGTGTATTCAGACAAGTGATTAGCCTGTTATTCTTTGGGTCAGCTAATTTGCCCATTTGCGGCAGGAGTACTGTGCGCCCTTCCACCAAACACTCCGGAATTGGATTTTACGACTTCAAATATGAGGTAAAAATACGGGCCAGATGGGTGTGGGTTGAAAAAAAACTTTTTCCTTCAGATGGTGTTGATACCATCTCCTACTGGAGTGAAATAGTTCTGAATGTCTCTTAACACTTTTCTCAGCTAACGGGTAGTGATGGTTGGGCATTCTTCCTCAGGTGCTGTTATGAGGGCACCACACTTTTTCTTGAAGCTATTTATGTTCTCCGAGTCTTCGTTTCGTCTATGACCGTCTGCAAGGTACCTCTTTGGAAAGTGACCTTGTTAGTTGTCACATGATTTTTTCTCGACGAGATAGTAAATCTGGTTTTCCAAATTGGCATCAATCTCTCTGTGCACCTAACCTTAAAGGTTATGTTTTTTAGAACTTGGCACTAATAATTAACGTTAGTCGTTTATAGTTTTAGCTTAATCAAGTACATATAAATGAACAACGGGATGAAAATCTAACTCGTAAGCACGTCGTCTAAACAGGCCGGGATTAAGCTATTCAAAAACGCTTTTTCTTCTTTCTTTTTATGCTTATTCTGTACTAAAAATCTCTATAATTGCTCGTACCTTATTCTTTTCCCCTACGTACTTTGTAACGTTTTCTTCTTCCTATTGAACTATTTATTTATTAAACTCGTGCTTAATTTATCTTAATAATTTATATTTATATAAATTTTATTACTTCACTTTGTGAGGCCCTTCATCGCCTGAACTTTTGGGATTTTCATAATATACTTGTATATTTTGATCTTATATAAATGTTTTGGTCTTTTATTTCTCTTCACTCGAGTTAAAGAGGGTTTGTTTAGATCGACAATTTATTGTGTCCTTGTCAGGAGATTGGTACCGAGTATGGACGTTAGTACCAATCCTGGAAGGACAATAAATTTGAAATGTAAAGCTTGATTATTTACTACAAAAAGACAAGACAAGGGACCCCTGAAGCGAGAACAGTAAGGTTATTTTCTCATACTTAGTTTTATGACTTAATTCCTTGAGATTACCATTTTTTATATTATTTATTTAGCGTGCATTATTATTACTACTTAAAGCTGATTTTAATACCTGCGGCTATTTTTAGTACCAGATGCTACTATTAGCAACTGATGCTAATTTCTTCTGATTTTAGTACCTGCGGCTATTTTTAGTACCAGATGCAACTATTAACAACTGATGCTAATTTCTCTTTTTTTTCTTTTATACCTGTACCACTGGCAGGATCCTTTAATTAACTTTTTAATCTAAATTCTCCCTTCATGGGCTGAAGGTGGATTTATTTTTGAATCCTACCCTTCAGCGTCCTTTCGGTCGATCCACGCGTTGTCTAAGAACATTGGCATCTCATCGTTTGATTTCCCGATATGGATCTGGTTAAAGAAACGATGAAATCACCCCTTATTTAAAGCACTGAAACGATTTTAGTTGACGGGGTGGTGACTCTCCTTCGCCTCGAAACGCCCTAGTGTGCCTCCGAATAAGCTCCCGTCTTTTCAACGGGTTGTTAATTCTGTGTACACCTCTTCGGTGATTTGATGGCCTCACCAGCCTGTCAACTAAACCATCGAGTTCCAACGCGAGCGGCTGACAAGTACGCCCCGCCGAGGGAAATTGGTCAGCCCTCCTGATGCTCCCACAGCTTAGGTGGGTTGAAAAGGAGGGACAGCGCGACACTTCTAACCACCGCCCTGTCAGCACACAACCCGACAACTCGCGATTCCCTCCGAACACTGAAGGTTTTTTTAGTCGTTATTTTCCTAAATTTTATTATATCATTCTTCCGGGCATTCCTAAAAGAAAATCCTGTGTCGTTTGTTACTATATTATAACTTAGATGATCATTCCTGCGGTTAATCTCCGAATGCTACGCTAAAAGTTTGGTGCCCGCTAACATGTGAATTTCTTGATTGCTAATCGCATAATGATAACGAGTAGAGCCTGACAATATGCGTCAACCAGCTAGCTTGCTTAGTGCTGACTGACTTTACTTCCAATTTCTGTTAAACAAGAGGTCACGTGCGCTCGGACTCTGAATTCCCCCTTTTCCGGGTGGTTGCGCACGCAACGGCACCTGTTACGCATAGCGATACATGTAATATATGCAATATATGTGAACCCCTTCGCATTGGAATGGGACTGTTCTCGCTCAGTAGCGTATTTATTTAATATTTCGCCCGCCCTTCAATGAAATTCACAGGCGCATCCCAATTTCATATTGAACCGTTTCTACTTTAATTTATGCTTTCAGCTTGTTTCAAGTTTTGACTTTGGTATTTCCGACACGTAACCACTAAAAATTGCATCAAATTTATCACAGAACTCAGATGCAGATTCTTTCACTGGTTTATATTTAGTATTGATCAATCTCTTTTGAGCACTGCGTGCTGTAATTTCATTCTAATCCCTTTTAAATCCTTTAAGTTTCTCAATTAACTCTATTGTGTCATAAATATTCATCACTCTATTAAAATATATTTCAGTTATGTGACAAACTATAATTTCTCTCACCCTATTTCTATATTCATGTCATCTACCGAAGTCAACGTCACAGTGTTCTCTTTATCGAGTACATAAATGAGCTTCTTTATTCCTAAATCGGACATCAAATAATGTTCAAACCATTATCACTTATATTGATATGTAATCTGTAACTAATATTGAGGGCAGCATTCACGCCTGATTGTAAAATGCATACACGTTGAGGTTTTCTACTTTTATTTATTTTAGTATCAATGTAGTTACTTAGGTTTTGATATAGTTTATTCACATCATTCGTTCGGAGCTGCGTAACTCCTCTTTAGTTAATCTATGAACGAGCGGATGCCATATTAAAAGCTGTTTTCTCGATACCTGGGGTCGTTGAACACGCGGCTGAGTCTTTTCCTCTTGCCGAGGCTCAATAATCTCTCCATCCTCT
Source organism: Druon quercuslanigerum (assembly GCA_010014905.2). Taxonomy (NCBI): domain Eukaryota; kingdom Metazoa; phylum Arthropoda; class Insecta; order Hymenoptera; family Cynipidae; genus Druon; species Druon quercuslanigerum. The sequence goes on along the minus strand of JAAAKG020130670.1, from coordinate 3,269 downwards.
ATTTCGAGGTCATATTGTGTCAGGTCCGACCTAAAAACATCACTGTCGTTTTGGATGACTGACCTATTGGTATCTTTTCACCTGCTGATTTCTCCTACTGAGCTCGCCAGCGGTACGGATCTTGCCTAGTAGCAGTTATTTTCGCTTGTCGAAGCTCTTTATCCCTTGCCTCAAGACCTTTTACCATGTGGTCTATCATTGGACCAAGTTTGTCACAGACTGCCTGTGCAATCAGGTTAGTCATCCTTTCTCATTTCAGCTCAACCCTCTATGAGGCACTCTTTCTCCCTGTAAAGAACTTTGCATTAAACTTTACAATTTGTTAGTTGATACTATCGACTGATTATTTAATTTATTTTACGCTTTATGCATATATGTGCTCTAGTCGCCCATTCAAGTATTTGGTTACACACACATAAATTCTTTGTTACTTTGGGAGATTGAACTTGTGTCTGGAGTCGACGTCACCATGCTCGAATTTACCTCTCGAGAGCTTTTGGCTTCTCTCAACACAATGCGTCTTTTGGGGTTGTCCATGCAGATGCCATCCAGCAACGCTAGCTGTGCTGGCTTCCCCTTAATTTCCCCTGTAAGTTTATGTTGGGATTAGCCCTTGCTACTATGGAAGCAAAACGCTTCGACTGGTTCCTCAGTATGTATTAGTAACACAGCACAGCAGCAATGCTTATGCTGTACCATGCACCTGGGAGAGCTCCTCGACCCGAAGGCCTATAAAAGCTCTGTTTTTAGTTGCGCAACACCTAGAGAAATTTGCAATGTTTTTTATTTTAACACTCACATATGGAGATTTCAATTCTGTTGCTAATTTTGAGCACTTGCCCTTGCTCGCTTGTCTAGATTGACAATGCTAGATGTTGTTGCACCTTACTCAACCCGAGCTCTTTCTACAGTTTACTCACTATGTTGTTCAGTAATACGGTTATTTCCGTTTTGCTCTTAAATTATTCATTTTATAAATCTTATATATTTCATTCATTTTTGTATTTAATAAATAATTCAATTTACATACCATCAAAAAAACTATTTAGAACTTTTGTTTTAAAGGAATTCAATTAATTATTAAATTGACTTTAATTTGTTACTTAATTTTACTGAAAGTAAAGTTTGTTAAACAAATATCTAAAAATCTAGATCTAAAAATTGAAGTTGAAAATTTTTATTTATACTAAATTTATCTCAAAGGAATGAGACCCGTGTACTTGAACTTGTAGTATACAAATTACTTTCCAAAAAAGATTTGTTTTTTCAAAGTAGTCTGTATAGGATCGACAAAAAGCCACCCGAATCACAAATTATGTTAATACAAGAAAATGGCGAGGGCCTTGCATTAGTGCATAAACGAGAACTAACTACTTACTAGTTGGAAATTAACTCTTTTGTTAGAAGCGTATAATTTCGGGTACTATTTTTTGCTAAAAAATTAATTTTTTGGTCAAAATTCGTTTTATTGTGGTGCTCAAACTAATCTTTGACCTGGAGATTTAACTATTTGACTTTTGGTTAAAAAATGATATTTCGATATGATTGACGAATTACATATTTTCTTCGAAAAATCATTTATGCAGTTAAAAATTATTATTTTTCTTAAAATTAGTCTTAAATACATTAAATATAAATTAAATATTTTAAATAAAAATTATTTTCTTTAAATTCTTATTAAAAAAATGTATCCTTTTTCTTTGAAATTTCAACTGTTTGATAAAAAGAGTTGTCCTTTTACATAAAAAGTTTTTTTTTTGTTGAACATCACTTCGCCGAATTCCATCAACATTTTAAGGCGACCAAAGCGCCACTGAGTGTAAGAATCATTATGAGATTTAAGTGGCCGACCTTTTACCTCTATTTATTTCCTTCAACAATTATCTGTTGCGTTAAAATTATTTTATTATTAAATTCTTAATCATTAAAACTATTCCAAAAAAATTCAATAAATTCTGAGCTTTGAAAGGAAATTGTTAAATAGAATGATTTCGCATTCTAAACTTATATCGGATATTTTTGAAAAAGTTTATATCATGAATTGAAATAGCGAATTTTACAAGAGATTATCACTCTTAGCAGAAACATAAAATTTCTGAAAAGTATTAAAATTCCAGACTTGAAGTAGCACTTTAAGTGCTTTCATTTGCATTACAGTTCTTATTACTTTGAATAGAACATTTTTTAGAATTAGCTTTCGATTTTTTTAATAGACACTACAAAATTGCCGTCTAAAAATGAGCTGACCTTAAACGCGGAAGGTTGCAGAAGCAATGACATTCACGGAATGTAAATACCTCAAGACGACAATCGAGGCGCTGGGAAACAATAAGTGAACAACGACAATACGCAGCTTACAATCTGACGAAACACCAAAATTTTCATTAGTCACATTGTAAACCGAATAGCTTCTTATTGCATTGAGTACATTCTCCTTAAATTCAAAAAGATGAAGGTGGTTTATACCTTGGTCTTAGCTTCGGCGGTAATCTTCAGCTGTATTGGTGAATATAACAGTAGATTCTAATTATAATTTTGAGGAAAACTTTTTAACCTTCACGCTAGCGGTACTACTAGACACATCTAGATGCTGACGTGTACAGTTCGCAGTATGGTTGAAAATTTCTATCTTCTGTCAAACAAAATTGTTATTATAGAATTATTACTCTCTTTGTTTTAAAATTCAGGTTTGTCACGAAAAAAATATATTTATTGGGTAGAAAGTTAATCTTTTAGGTATAAAATTAATTTCTTTCGTATGAATTTCTTTTTAGAAAATTATTTTCTTGAAGGTAGTTGTCGTGCCAAAAGGCAGATATTTAAAAAAGAAATAGTGATTCTAAGAACCATATATTTTAACTGATGTCATTCTAAATAAAAAATTTTTTTTATGAAAAATGTTTAAATTCGCAAGAAAAAAAAAACATTAATTCTAAACATGTTTTTTGCGACTACATTTATTTACCGCTCTTTCTTAACAAATTTAAAAAAATGATCGTATTTTGATAAACGACTGGTTTTTTCCGGGAAAGTATTCTCTACATGTTTTATACTTTAATCTAAAAACTAGAAAGAGTAGACTTGTAGAAAATGTTTTTCCGAAATCTTCTTTATTATTGTGAATTTTAATATTTCTTATAAAAAATGTTTTTCATTTAAAATTACATCAGTTATGATATTTTGATTCTTTAAATAATGAACTTTGTCAAAAATTATATTTTTATATATATATATATAATTAATATCTATTATTTTTATGTTAATATTTT
>JAAAKG020130659.1:0-14705 GCA_010014905.2 Druon quercuslanigerum | reverse complement strand
AAATTAAGTTTTAATATTAAACAATTGAATTTTATCATTTTAATTCAAAATAAAAACCTCTATTCTATTTTTGTCTTTTTTCAAACTAAAAAGTTATCTATTTTGTTAAAAAAAATGGTTTGTTAATGTTTCATATTTTTTAATTTAAAATCCACTAATTTTGTGTAGAAATTCATCTTTGTGCCTTGAAAATTCAAAATTTTGGTAGAAAATGCAACTATTTGGTAGAAAATTCAACTTTTTGTAAAAGGTTTTTTTAAATTGACAATTGATTTTTTAAATGAAAATTTAACTATTCCATTTTCTTTGAAAATTGATCTTTTCTAATTAAAAATTGAACTGTTTGGTTCAAAACTTATGTACTAGTTTTTAAAATTTTTTTTTGTTGAAAATTCGACTATTTTGATTAAAATTGATGTATTTTGTTGAAAGTTTTATTGTGTTTAAAAAATTAATTTTTAACGGTCAAATTGTAACTATTTGATTTAAAGTTAACATTATTATTTTACATCATATTTTAGGGTTAATAATTCCTTTTATTGAAAATTAATATTTTTTAAATAAATGTTTGGTTGAACATTTATGTAGTTTGTTTAAAATTCATATTTTTCTTGCAATACAATTTTAATATTTGGTTCAACATTTATTTATTTTGTTGAAAGTTTTGTTGTGTTTAAAATAAATTAATTTTTAAAACTTTAAATGTAACTATATGATTGAAAAAGATTGTTTTTTTATTGGAAATTAATTTTTTTATTAAACATTTAATTTTTTCATTTTTGATTAAATCTTTTAAGGTTTAAAAATTCAACTATTGGTTTATATTGGTTAGGAATTTATGTTATTTGTGGAGAAAAAAATTTGAGGTGAAAAACTTTTTAACTATAAGTTAAATATTTTAATTAAATATTGATGTATTTTGTTTTCCTTCATAGTAGGATATCAATCGCTTTGGTTGAGAAACTCGTTTTTTGTTGTTGTTTTAAATTACATTATTTGTTTCAAAATTCAACTGTTTTATAATAATTTCGTAATTATGACTTGAAATCTTTGCATTTTGGATTTACACAAAATTTTTGTTCAGTGAAAAATCTTTCTTTGTCGGGGATTAAAGTACTGTGTTGAAAAAAAATCATTGTTTTTGGTTAAAAATTCGCAACTACTTGTTTCAAAATTGAAATTCTTTGTTAATTCATGAAAAACTTTAAGATTTGGGGACCCCCCCCCCCCAATGAATTATCTTAAATTATTACGTGATTTAAAGAATTTAAAATGATACGAATTGGAAAGTTTGAATCCAAAATTGTTCTGTTTTAAATATTAAAAATCCCTCTTGGAGATTTTCAAGGAAAAGTGACTTATCTTTATTTAATTTGCAAGAAATTAAATTTTCTTAGTGTTTATCGTGCCTGCAAAGACTTCTAAGCACGTATAAGTTCGTTTACATCGTCGGCATTTACATTTTGTAATAACAGCCACGTCAACACGGCACGGATTACGGTTATTCTGCCATTATCGTTGACATTACGTGAATTTTATCGTCGCATATTGCACGCCGCGTAAAGCTTACTAGCTGTACTAGATAAACCTTTAATTTATGCCGTTGTCAGTCTAATTGAATTCCTTATCCGGCCGATTCTTGTCCGAATCTGATCTGCGGATTACTTTTCAATAAAAATAAAAAAAAGATAAAAATAAGTGAGGGGAGTGCCTTTTATTATTGTTTGACCATTCAGCGACAACGATAAAACGTTAATGTATTTCACCCGCCTTGTAGTTTGAGGGCGTATTTTATTAAGTAGAAGCGATTATGAGTTTACACGAGCTTGTCCGAGCGAAACGACTCCTATCTTTTCGAGAATCAATCTCTTGAGACTTGTACCTTTTACACAAGATACGACCACGAAAACTTAATAAAAAAGTATATTTTACTACAGGTTTGCTAATTTCGCCAAAGTTAAAAAGAAATTAAAGAAATTTTTACCAAATGATTTTTTAACTTGTCAAAGAGTTTAATCATGTGTAAACTCTGTTAGTAACGCTGAATGGCCCTAGATTGAGAAAATCAGGGTATCACGGAGAAGTTGGTGATTTTTACATTTTATTATTCAGTGAAAAGTCGAGGATTTTGACAAAAAAATCTTGCAGAAGTCAAGGATAATTAATTTGACATTTTTGATATTAAATTATTTTATTCAGTGTATAAAATAATCGATGTTAAAAATGTTGCATTCGTCAAATGTTCAAATATTAGATTCGGGTATTTAAATATTTAAAAAATTGTATTGTTTGGTTGAAAGTTGAACAATTTTGTTTAAAAGCCATCCATTTTTTTAAATTCATCTCTTTTAATAGAAATTAAATCTTCTTTGGGATAAAAATGCAGCTGTTTGGATAAAGGTTTTCTTTCTTTGTTAACAAAAATTGTAGTTAAGACTCAGGTTTTTTTTATTTTTGAACATGAATTTTTGACGGAACACGTAACTGTTGCACTTGAAGATTCATCATTTTAGTTGAAAGTTCATGTTTTTGGTTTAAACTTTAAATATTTTCTTTAAAATAATTTTTTTCATTCGAGCTAAAAAAAAAAACTTTCCATTTTTGGTTTATAACTGAGCTTTTGGTAGTTAAAAATTCGTATTTTTGTTAGAAAACTAATCTTCTTAATTTGAAATTTATTCTTTTTGGTCCTAACAGCAGCTGTTTAGTTGAAAATAAACTTTCTTTTTGAAATTTTCATTTTTGAATGCAAAATATTTTCCTATTCAAACAAAAATTTTTTTGATGTGAGAATTAATTATTTTAGTTAAAAATTTATCTCTTTGAATGAAAATTTCACTATTTTGTTGAAAATTGTTTTTTTTTTTTTGGCTTTGTTTTAAATTTGGTATTTTACTTAAAATTTAATTTTCCCTGTTAGGCAGAAAATTTATCCTTTTTTGTTGAAAATTGTGCTAGTTGTTTGAAAATTTTGAAAATGTAATTTTGTTGAAAATTACTCTTTTTTTTGGTAGAACATGAATCTTATTGGTTGATTTTTTTTAACACTTTTTACTTGAAATATCAACTATTACGCTTTTTGTGGAAAATTTATCTTTGTCGGCTGAAAATTCAACCATATTGATAAAAATTTAATTGTTTTATTGATGTATTAACTATTGCATTTTTTGTTCTGAATAAATATATTTGTTGAAAATGTATCTTTTCTGTTTTAAAAGTGAAAATATTTCTAAAATTAAAAAAAATATAACTGTTCTTGGTTGAAATTTAATTTTTCTTATTTGAAACTACACTATTTGGTTAAAAATTCAGCTATTTAGGTAGAAATTTCAAGTATTTGGTTAATAATTCTATAATTTCGTTGAAAATTAAATTCCTTCTTTTTTAATTCCATAGTTTTGTTAAAACGTTATATTTTTATCGAAAATTCAGTGTATGATGAGCTTTGATCTTTTTGGTTTCAAAATTCGGTATTTTGGTTGAAAATTCAACAATTTAAAAAAAAATTTAACTATTTAATTGAAAAGACGTCTTTTCGTCGAAAATTAAACTGTTCTGTTAAATACTCGTTCTTTTTGCATTATAATTAATCCTTTGTGGTCGAAAAATTGTCTCATTTGATTGAAATAATTAAAAATTGAATTTTTTACATTTATCTTGTGAAATTTTTTTATTATAATTATAGAAGATTCTTTGTTAAAAATGTTGGAATATTAAGATCCTGATCAGTGAAAGTGGGAAATTTTGTAGGGAAAAGTCAGGGAATTTTGCAAATAAAATTTTTTGGCCATCCTGATAAGGCTATACTTGTTGAAGAACTCCATGCTTGTAATCTTTAAATTTAATTTTATTAAAATGTTAATTAGATTAGGAAATGAATGGAACATCGTTTTTAGTTGATTAAAACCGAGAGATGAAGCAATTAAAATTATAAATCGTGCAACTAAGGAGATAGTAATCGATGCTGCCCATCTGGTGCGATACGCCCTTAACCCCAGGAGTCTATGTTCTACGATGGTTTGGGGGAATGGGGGGGGGGGGGGGTCAGGTTACACGTTGGGTGAGGTTAGTTCCGATTTCCTCGAGATTTCGTGCTTCGCCGTACCAACCTCGAGATCGTAGATCCGACTTCCAAGAGTTCTTTCATTACGCGTACCAACGGTGCGATTTAATCCGATTCGAATGCGTTAATATACGAGTTGAATCGCAATTTTCATAAAAACGGTAAATTCTTATTAAATAGAATTGGGGTTGGTTAGTGGAAATTTATAAATTTAATGTCCTAGGTTCTAACAAAAGATAAAAATACAATTTTACTGATCACCCATCCGCGTTCTTGCCGCAGGGAGGGCTGCTTAACATCAATTGGTTATAAATAAACTTTTTTCAACGTGGTTACTTTTATGCCATCTCATATAATCTCTTTATCAAAGACTTATTGACTACTTTTTATGTTTTATAATTTTATTTATATTTAAAGTCATCAGATGGGACGTTTTTTAACCTCAATTTCAAAAATGCTTATCATTGTTTTGAGACTTTGTCCAGGTTCCGCAGATGTTTTTATATTCTGACAATTTAATAGTGACATTGAAAGATCAAGACTATTTTATTCTATACGTATTATTAAATATTATTTTTTGTATATTTTATAAATTGCAGATAAACGAGGATTATAGCTTTTTATTTATAGTCTGTCTTTTTGCAAACTATAAAACAAGCCCCTTTGGAAGCCTCTAGTTCAGGTTTATTGACTTTTTCTATTAATATACATTATACATATCGCTATAAAATTGGTTCTCTTTTTTGCAAATATAACTCACGTATTTTAAATAAATCAGGTGATACTTATATTATTTTAAACTCAGCTGGAATTTTTTGAAGAGTTTAAAATAATAGTGTACCTTTTTTGGAAGTCCAAAGTTCAGTTCTTTTTTACGATTGAAAGCTAACAAGTGCGTTGAAACTTTCTTTGTACAAGTGTTTCTTAAATGTAAAAATGAAAAATTCGTCGAATGGACTGTCGCCGATTTGTTTTTTATTTACTTTATTCATTGCTCTTCCATTCGTCATCGCCTTATCAATGATATCATTTGAATTTCTTATATGGCTGACCTAAAATTCTGGATAAAATTTCTAAATTAAATTGAAAATTATTTCTACTCACCGTCAAATACAAAAGAATATATGAATATTAAGCCTGAAAGTGTCACTTTTCAAAATTTTGTTTTATTTCCTCTCCCATATTTTTACACATTTTTCACATGTAAAAGTTATTTCTCATTTCGATATTTCAAGTGATACTTGCAGAATTTAAATTTTAAGTCAAATAAATCTTTGCAACTGGAGACTTGTCCAAAATCCTGCAATATTACTTTCATGTCCTTCGAATTAAAAAAATGTAATTGAATACGATCAAATTTTCTTAATTTCTTATATTATTAAAAAATGTTTCAATAAATGCATGTTATGTGATTTAAATAATTTCAATGTAAATATTGAAAATTCGAATATTTTGAAAATGTGTATGAAATTGTATAATTGTAAATTAACCGTCTTAGTCGTTTAACAAATTTCGATGGAAAACGTTCAAAGTTCAAGAACTTCTGATTAAAATTTTTTAATTCGACAATTTATAATTAACATTGTCAATTGTTGAATAATTGAAAATTAGAAACGTTCTAAATTTAATAATTTCACGTTTAAAAAATTAAAATGGATTTATGTACAGTGTAGACATTTAAAAGAATTAATTTCCAATAAAATAATAATAATTTTCAACAAAAAAGTCGTTTTTAAATTCAGAAATTAATGCTTAACTGAATAAAAACGAATTTTTAAGTGAGATTAAGAATTTAAAAATAATAAAAAAAATAACGAAAAAGGCAATAGTTAATTTCCCAGCAAAAAAAAAACAATTGAATTTAACCACCAAAAAGAATTTTAAAAAAAGTATCGAAATTCTCAACTAAAGCCAATTAATTTTCAACCAAACACTTAAAAAACCTAAAAAAAATTTTATATGTAAAAAAATAATTAATTTGCAACAAAAGAATATATAAACTGAAAATACGAATTTTCTACAAAATAGTTTAATTTTCAGCAAAAAAGTAAATTTCCAACCGAAAAAAATTAATTTGTAACAAGACATTTGCATTTTTTACCTAAAAAGGTTGAATTTCTACAGAAAAAATGAATTTTTAAACCAATAAAATAAATGTTCAGCAAAATAGTTGAATTTTCAACAACAAATTTTTTAATCAAGAAATAAAAAAAATGTCATTGTTGAATTTTCAAGCCAAAAGAACGAATTTTCAATAAATAACTCAATTTTTGTCCAAATAATAAAATTTGTATCTAAAAAGACGAATACTTAACCAAAGATTTAATAATATACTTTTCAACCGAAAATAGTTTTAAAAAAATGTTTATTTTTTTTATTTTTAAATATTAGCTTAGGAAATTACAACTTTTGGTGAAAAAATGTCACAATTTACACTATTTGTGATCTCGAAAGTGATTCCGAGGCCTGAAATTGAACAATATTAAAATTAATAAAAAATTTTAATAATATATTTTTTGTTTCAAATGTAAAGTCAATTATAGTTAAAAAGGTGTCCTGATAAATAATTGTTCGAAATAAAATTCGTGAATTTTTTGTTTGAAATACACACATTGTAACAAAAAATTTCTTTTACTTTCAAATTCTTTATGTGGTTAGCTTTATTCTTGTAGACTTTTATGGTCTCTTTTTGGAGTCAAATTTGAGGAGCGGATGTGGATTGAAAAATGTAGTATAAGGCGCAAACCCTCGTAATTTGAGTCGTTTCCTGGTTCAATTCATTTATTGCAGTTTCGTGCATAAAACAATCAGATTAGCAGGCCAGAGACCGGTCACAGGCTTTTAAATCGACCACTAATCCTGCCGGAAGGACCTGCCCCATTGTCTCGGCGCTGGTGGTATATTTTGCTGGTGTGCCTTCGCTACCTGTTACGACTCAGCTTTCGAGGTTCTCGGCCCAAAGGCGCGTCGGGGCAGGTACGAGGAAACAGATGGGAGGGAAAAGTTACCGACTTGAAGACCCCAATATATTCAGCTTCAGGTCGACGATCCTGTCACAGAAATCCTTTTCCTGACGCGTAAAAACGCCCTCCCTCCCTACATAATTTTCAAAAAAAATGCAACAGTCTTCGGTAAAAAATAACCATTTCAAATATTCATCTCTGCCATCAGGACGACCCTACCTACTAAAATTCAAGGAATAATCTCCATTTGTCAAGGTTTTATGGAAAATAAACTCTCCAGGTGGAGGTTTTCAAAGCTGTATATTTTATAACCCAAATCGACTTTCTGTAGATAGTTTTATGCCATCCAAAAAAATCTCTATACCAACAATAACTTATTAAGTCTCATTCTTTCTTATTTTGTTGAGATTTTAAATTCTCACGTGAGGCATTTCGACCCTCATATACTGCAGCCGAATTTTATTTTCCTTTCTGATTCACAACTACAAGTCGGAAACTCATCAAAGTTCTCTTTCGACGAAAGAAAAAAAGAAGTTAGAAGTATAATAAAAAATAAAACTTAATTAGGTGTCCGGAGAGTCGAAATCGGGTAACAATAACACGCTTGAATCGGCATTTGGTACGGAAACTCGCGGTCCGAATATATCGTTCTTGGCGGTGTGCTCTCGCGATCTTCCGAGTTCCGCTGGCAGGCAGTCGAGCACGCATGAATTTGAGGCCTATGCGTGAGTTGTGTGCGTGTGTGTGTGTGTGTGTGAGTGCGCATGAGCTTGTGTGTCGGGCTGAGCAGCTGTCCGCCAGGTGCTTGGCCCACCGACCAATCGGCACTCTCCCCGCGTCCGAGGGGTGCTCGACCTTCGTTTCAGGCCCCGATGTATCCCACTCTCGCCCTCCCCGATTCTCCACCCCTCCCCCGCCATGGTAGACTTACCTGCGCCCTTCGGTCAAGACCCGGGTAGAACCTGTCAGCCCTTTTGTATGCACCGCTTACCCTCGGGGAGAAAAATCGATCCACCCTCGTTGAAAGAAACGAGAGAAAAATTTGGGATAGTGCATAGTCAACAATTCCATCATGGCAGATGCAAATGCGTCGCGGGGAGGGGTAACCTCAATACACCCACCTCGAAACTTGTTACGGAGTCCAAATGTAGGAAAATGAAGATAGGATGCTGGTTATTGGATTTATAAAATCTTGCGAGTGGCAGGCTTTAGTTTAAATAATTGTTTTTTATCTCAATCGCTTTAAAAATTATTTATTTAACTGAAGGTTGGAGTTTCTTTGTCTTGAGCAGGACATGTTCTTCTTTTTAGCGGACTCAACTGTACAAATTCCTTGGTACAGCGAATAAAAGTGCGTGCGAATGCTGTATTGAAAAGAGGGAGGGGGGTTGATAACCTCGAGGTCCGTGACACGATAATAGTTTGTGTGTCGTTTATTTTTGAATGAAAGCTTCGATAGCTACGGGTCGGCAAAGCGCGCCATGTTGTCTGCCGTCTTATCAATCGTCGACTGACGTCTGCAAGAAGTGCCATAGACCCTTACACTCTGGTCACGATCGCTTTTCATGATTTTTCCCATTTCGTCGAGAATCGGGCAAACAAACATGATATCATTTTATTTAAAATGCACGCATCGATTTGATCCAGATATTTCATTAGCAACATAGTTTCATGAAATAACTTTCAGTTGACAGCTCGCAGCTGTCAATTGAGGTCGAAAAACCATAGTTCATTTATTCGTGCCATCAAGAGTATTCTCCCTACCAAGAATCATCGATTTATAGCTACTTTCGAGATTCTTATTCACTGAAGAAATTTCGAGTAGAGTCTTTCTGGGAACGTGTTTTTGTCCTGTGATTATTTTCATTTTAACGGCTAACCGTTCAAATCTTCTTTCTTTCCTCATATTTTTGTTAACCCGCTGTGTAGGGTTGCTTATTGTTTTTGTTTAAATTAGTTTTTTAAAGTGAAAATGTAACGATTCTATTTTTGGTTAACAATTCCACATTTTCGTTGAAAATTCACCTTTCTTGATTGAAAATTAATTTTCTTGTTGAAAAAATTTTTTTTTTCGTTTTAAAAGTTAACTGTTTTTACTTTTTTGATTTAAAAAATTGAAATTTTTTTAACGTTTTTTTTTACCAAACTACAAATTTAACTAACCCATGCTTGGTGGGAATTTAACTCCATGGTTAAAAGTTTTTTTTTGTTTGAAAATTTTATTCTAATTTAATTTGTGGAGATTTTTGAAAAAAGATCAGAGTATATAAAAGCACGTCTTTCTGGCCGTTTTTTTTTATTTTTATCTGGCAAGTTTTATTTTATTTGAATAGTGCACTTTTATTCATTTTTTATTTGGAATGTAATTGGGGAAATGGCTTTCGAACCCCGTGTAAAATAGAATAAATAAAATTGCATTATTTAAACAAAATAAAACGTCAAATGGCCCAGACATACGTGACCTTTAGATATTTCGAGCCAGTTCCCATAATTTCAGTTCACCAGTATATTTATTTTATAATATTTATGATTAGAAATCCTCCCCGAATATATTATTATATAATAATTGGCCACAGACTGTCACATTCTCTTATGTTAAAAATGTATCTGTTTAGGTAAAAATGTAACTTTTTTGTTTAAACTTTCTTTGTTAATTAAAAATGTAACTATTCTATTTTTGGTTGAAAATTAATCTTTTTTAGTTGACAATTCAACTATTTGATTAAAAATTTATTTTCTTGGTTGAAGATTCATTATGTAAATTAAAACTTTATTTCTTTAAGAGGCTGTTAAAAAAATACCTAATGCCTTATTGGGGAGGGGGGGGGGTCAGTTAAAAGCCTTACGTATTTTTTAATAAACCCTAACTAATAATTAAACTATTCCATTTTTTTTTTTGGAAAATTGATTTTCTTTGATAGAAATAAAATCTTCTTCGTTAAAAGTTTATCTGTTTGGTTAAATTAATTATTTTAATTGAACTTGAACTATCTTATTTTTAGTTGCAATGTTTAACGGATTATACAACTTCCATTTTCGCTTGAAAATTGATCTTTTTTAGTTGAAAATTTATTTATTTTGTCGAGAAAATTTCTCCTATTTTGTTTCAAAATTAGTCTGTTTTGATTTAATTTAACTGTTTTTTTATTAAAAATTATAATATTTTTGGATGGAACTATCAACTATGACGCTTTTTGTTGAAAGTAAATTTTTTTAATAGAAAATTAATTTACTTAGTTGCGTAAATCTATTATTCTATTTCCTTGGCTTTTTAAAAATAATTTTTATACTGAAAAAATAATTATTCTATTTTATGTTGAAAAATGGCCTTTTCTAGGTTGCCTTTTTTGTAAGAAAATGTATTTCTTGTAAGAAAATTAATTTCTTGGGTTGAAATTTCAAGTATTTGGTTAAAAAAGCCTTGGTTTGGTTGCAGCTATAAATAACTATTTCATTTTGCCTGGACAATTGATCTTTTTTAGTAGAAAATTCCTCGTTTTGGTTTGAAAATTAGGTTATTTTGGTTAAGGCTTTGGCTAATTTGTTGGTAAATTCTTTTTTTTTAATTTAACTCTTTTTTTATTTCAAATTTAAATACTTTTTGGTGAAAATACTATTTATTGTACTTTTTGTTGAGCATTAATTTTTTATTTATCGAAAAGTAATCACTTTGGTGGAAAAGTTAACTATGTAGTTCAACATCGTATTTTCTTATTTAAAAATTCATTGTTTTAATTGAAAATTAAATTCTTCCATTTTTGGTTCAAGATTGATCTTCTTTTGTTGTTAAAAAATCAACTATTTGGTTGAGAGTTCATGTATTTTATGTATGTCTTAAGTAATTTGTGAATCGTGACCTCATGTAAAACTATGTAAGACCGTTGTCACTGAAAGTGATTAAAATAAATTAAAAAAAAAAAAACTTTTTTTGTGCATTAACATTATGATCTTCTAAGTGAAAGTTTTTTTTATACCGAATGGAAAAATGTATGCATCGCATACAAATTTGGTTTCAGTTTACCAAATCGAATTACTCTATGGCGAATGACAGCTGAAATCCGATATTTTTTCATATTTATCGCCATCCAAGTGGGAATAAAATGACGAAACATTCGTGAAAAAAAATCATGCGTGGCTACTTCCCCCGAATCTAGATGAAACGAGTGATATTTTCATTCAGTTCGTTGGTTCGACAGTCGCTCGTGTAATTCGACAAATATCTCCGCCCCCCACACCCCCTTCGTTAATCGTATATTTATTCTCGGTGAAACCAGTCGTCGGTAGTGGCCGGACTAATAAACTATCCTTTTTTTCCGCCTTCCCGGGCGCGAATCGAAACCCGTGTAAATCCGCCCGTGGCCCCTTTCATTTACCGACCGAGTAAACCCGGCCTTCCGCCAGCAACGATTTACATATTCCGGCGTGCGTTTGACCGGTAATAATGTCGGTTGCATTTTCAACGAATGGCCACACTCCCCCCCCCCCATACCCCCAATGTCCCCAATGTCCCCAATCACCCCGATACAAAGCGACCAGAGCATCGTGGAGTTGACTGGGCGTTATTACGTGCGATTTGAAAAATCAAACCCACCCCCAGAGAGTAAAACCAACTGCAACTGTTTGACTTTTCATACGAGAACGAGCTATTAGTCACTGGTCTGCTGGATATGGTCGCGATCGAGTGCTCTCGCGAATCGCTACGATTTGTTGAACGGTTTTAATACCGGGAGGTTTGAGGGGGGGATGTTTTTACGCTATGATATTTATTATTCCGCATTTACTACTTCGCTCCCCTTTTTGGATCGTAAAATAGGCAGACTTTTTCAATATTTATCAGTTTCAGGAGGATATGAAATATAAAACTGGTACAGGGCGTGTACTGACTGGGCATCCCGGAAAATAACCAGGAATTAAAATAAAGCTGGGAAAAAACGGAAATCACATTCAAAGTTTAAAAAAATGTGATAATGGTCTAATCCAAGAATCCTGTTATCGACATGTTATCGATATCAAGAACATTCTAGAAACTTAGCACAGACACGAACCACTTGAGCTGTGGAATGCTCTCCATGTCGGTAATATGTCGGTAACAGTAATCTTGGATTAGAACGCAGTTTACTTCTCTTATTTTATTGTTAACTTATCCTTTTCTTTATATGTTGTAGTCACGAATCTCACATATATTATTGTCGAAAACCTTATTGGATAAGAAACTCCCGAATGATTTTTATTGACGTCTTTCTGTTTGTTTATCTATTAATAGAGATTAAAAAATTTCTGTATGATAAATTTGGTAAATAAAAATTTCTCAATGAGTTATTTTATTTCATGATAAACGTAATTTCTAATTGTTTATAAATATTTTTGATAATGAGAAATTATTACCGACAAGAACTCTAGGAAAATTGTTAATATTTTAGTTTTTATTTGAAAGGATTAATTTTTTGGTTTGAAAATTTAAAGATTCTAAAATATGTCGAAAAAAATCTAAAAGGCTTTAAAACATTTATTTTTAATTTTACAAGATTTTAAAGGATTTTTGAAAATGTCGAAAAAGAATATAAACGAATTTGTGAGCAAATATTTCAGTTTCGCAAGATTACAAAAGTTCAGACAAAATTTTTGAAAGTTTAACCGATAATATAGAAGTTTCAAAAAGATTCGAAAACAATTTAAAAACTTGAAAGTCTGAATGTTGCTGGGAAATATTTAAACATTTCAACAATTGTGGAAAAAGAATCCGAAAGATTGTGCAACTTGTTAATTCTGTAGAATTTATTTTTTTTATTTTATGAAACATTCGATTCATTTTAAAAGTTATTTAAAAAGCTTGTAAGTTTTGAAAAAATAAAAAAATAATAAAACCAAATGTAAGTTTTTGAAGATTTCCAAAAAAACTTCGAAGTTCTATACAAATTTTGAAATGTTTCAAGAGAACAATAGACTTAAGATTCCTCGGGTAGTTCTAATTTTTTTTAAATTGTAAAACTGATGTTTGATGAAAATTTAAAGATTTCTAAAAATGTCATAAAAAATTTTCAAAATTTTTAGGCAATTTTGTTATTTTAAGGCCATGTGAGCGTAACCTAAAAGAAAATTTCACATTTTTTTCAAATTCAACTTATGTTCACACCAAACGTTACATTGAGTTGAAAATTTAGAAAATTAAATGAGAAGCATTAGGAGACGTTTGTCTGGTTTTACGATTTTTTAATTATGAAAAAAGCAAAACAGAAATGTGTTACAAAAAAAAGCTTTTTTATAATTGTAAAAATTTAAGACCAGACAAATGTTTCTTTGTCCTCGTGCCAAAAGTCAGATATCTGAAAAAACAGTTTTTATACTATTTTAAGAATCAATATATTATAACTAATGTTATTCCAAATCAAAAAAATATTTTTAATGAAAAGTGTTAAAATTCACCAAAATAAACATTAATTTTAACCATGATTTTTGTAATTGAATTTTTTTTACCATTGCTTTTTACCGTTTTTTGAAAAATAATCTAATTTTAATAAACAACGGCCTATTTTTCCGGGAAAACATTTTCTAAAACCCTACTGTTTCCAATTTTGAAAGTAAATTTTTCTATCGCTTCTGTGACTGCTTGTATCGCTCTAAATAGTTAGAACAATTTTTTGTAAGGAAACATTTTTTAAACAAATAATTATGTTAAGATTATTTATTTATTTTTAAAATTGAACACAGTAGATTTGTAGAGAATTTTTGCAGGGAAAAATAAGCCGTCATTTATTTAAATGCAATCATTTTTCAAAAATTGCTAAGAATCGTCGGTCAGAAAAAATTCAACTGCAAACAACATAGTAAAAATTAATGTTTTTCTTCGTGAATTTTAACATTTTCCATCAAAAATAATGTTTTTTATTTGGAATGTCCATCAGTTATAATATTTTGATTCTTAGAATCATAAAAAAAACTATTTTTGTCAAACTGTTTTTGGTTGAAAATTTCATTTTTTTTCGTTCAAAGTTCAACTACCCGCAATTTTAATAAATTCCACTCATTTGTAAATTAAAATAAATAAAAAATAATGGAATTAATTTTAATGAAATTTCATTTAATTCATAGCCAATGTAAGTTAAAGTTAAATTTGAATAAATTCAAGTAATCCAAATGGAAGTATTACAATACAAGTCAGTAAAAGTGAATGAATTGGTTTTAATTTAACTAAACTTTTGATGAAATTAATAATTTTAAATTATAACTTGATTTCAAATGAAATTAATATATTTCAGGTCAGTGAAAGCGAATTTAATCATTGATTTTAATTAAATTAGAGTCAATTTTATTAAATTAAAATAAATGGAATTAAATCTAATTGATCTCAAATTGTATGAATTTATCTGAATTAAAAATTGATTTCACCTAAGAGAATTCTGAATTCATACAAATTTTTAAAAATATTTCACATGAGTGCAGATGAATTGGTTTGATATTGCTTTCATTTCTATTGAATTGTTTTTAAACAAATTTCAAAGGTACGAAAATATAAACTATCAATTTAGGATTGTCCGAATTCATTATTAAAATGTTGTCACAGGCTTAAGATGGTTACATTATTATTAAAATGTTGTCACAGGCTTAAGGGGGGGGTAACGTTAATTCGTGCAAAAAAGGCACATTTTTGCGAATTTTTTTTTACGACACAATTAAAATCC
>JAAAKG020130648.1:0-14705 GCA_010014905.2 Druon quercuslanigerum | reverse complement strand
TCTTAAGATTTATCAATAGTTTAATAATATTGATATAGACCAGTAGACAAACAAAATTAACATCTAAAATTAATAATAATATATTAATAATATTTTAAATTAATTGTTTAGCTAAAAAATGTGACTGTTCAATTTTTTGGTGGAAAATTACAGTTTTTAATTTAAAATTTGTCTTTCTTGATAGAAAATTATTCTTCTATGTTAAAAATTCATGTTTTTCGTTGGAATTCAACTATTTGCTTTAGAGTTCATCTACTAGATTAAAAAATTGACAATTTTGTTAAAAAACAAAAACCTTTTATGTTGAAAATTTTGTTGGGTCGAGTTTAGGTGGAGTATTCCACTGTAATTTCATGTAATCCGAAATCATATAATGCAATACGGAGTAATTTGAGGTAATCCAGAGTAATTTTAGGACTTGTTAAAGTTAAAATCTCCCTTTTCAGCATGCGACGCCCTTCGCTTACTAGACCATACTAGCATGTATATTTGCCATGTGTACATACGTATGCCATTTGGTAAGCAGAGGTCTCTCTGTAGGCGAATTTTGGGATTAAAATTACCCTGCGACCCCTTAACTCGACCCCCTGTTACTGAACATGAAACCGCGAAAGTTCCACGAACTTAGTCGATGCACATAGGGGAGAGTTACGCCCGGCCCTTGAGGCGTACCACCGCTTAGTAATTTTCGTCTAGACAGCTTGTGTTTTTATTATTAGATACACGTGCTCCCAGCCAACACGGGTAAGCTATCTATTCGAGCCGAAAATCTGATCTCTTTCTCAGATTCTTCGTATCCCAAAATTTCGATTTATGATGACGATCTGATATTTTCGGTTTAAACTTGTTTTTCAAGAAGGTTACACGGTTGTCAGGGTCGCTACCCACCTGGGAAAACCGTGAGAAGGACAAGACGAAGTTAACTCGGGAAATTCGAGCGATTTGTAGCTTGTAATTTGTTTCTAAACAAACTTTTCCCGGTTATTTATGATTCCTTTCAACCGTTAAGACTTTATTGAACCTTTTAAATTTCATTTAGTTAATATCTAATATAAATTTATAATTGAGACAAAATTACTATTCCTAAAAAGGTTTCTAATTCTGGTGTAATTTGTTTTGTCCTAATATTCCTTTTTAACATTAAGGGGTTGTTGTGAGTGATAAGAGTTCATTTTGGAAAATTGATTTTTGCGTATTTGAAGAGCCCGAAAATAATCCTAAACTCTATTGCAGTTTGTTTTGTCAAAATATTATTTTTTTAAATTGAGGGGTGGTTGTCAGCGTTAGGTGTTGATTTTGGCAAATTCATTTTTGTGTATTTGAAAGGCTAAAAAATAACCCTAAATTCTGGTATAGTTTGTTTTGTCAAAAAATTATTTTTTGAAATTGAGGGGTCGTTATCAGCGTTAGGGGTTGATTATCGGAAATTCATTTTTGTGTATTTGAAGAACCCGAACATAGCCTAAAATTCTAGTACAGCTTGTTTTGTCAAAAAAGTAATTTTTAAATTTGAGGGTTGGTTATCAATGATAGGGGTTGCTTTTTCAAACATAGTTTTTTGATATTTTAAGAGCCCGAAAATAGCCCGAAAATTAGGTAGGATTGGATTAAAAAATTTTAATGTTTTTATATACTGGAGGTACTAGCTGCTCGAGCACTCAGCACCTCCACCCAACATTTTGATTTTTAAGAAAAATAAAAGAGCCCAAAAATCCGCATTATGGCTAATGAAAAATATAGATATTCATTTGTGGAGGTGCCAGCTGAACGGAGCGTGTGATTATTAGGGAGGTTTTCCCTGTCACCGCAGTTACACGCTGTCTCTTCTCCTACTGACTGTTGCTCGAGACCTTGCGACCGCGAGTAGAAGCGGTAGTGTTGTTTTGGTGGCTCGCTTGCCTTGGCTGGGCTCGGCTGTGTTGAACTCTCTCTTTTCAAAATTGTTCAGTGACATCTTTACTGCTTTTTGAAAGATGTCGGATTTAATTCTCTTTTCAGTTCTGCTTCGACTTTCCTCTCTGTGCCCTGACGCTTTTGTTCCGCGCGGACACTTTTCTGATTGTCTGTCATTCGAGACCTTGCGCCCGCGGATGTGAAGCTGCACTGTTGTTGTTGTGCTGGTTCGCTCAGTTTGACTGGAACATTTTTTATTCAAAAAAAAAAACTGAAATTCAAATTTATAAATATATCTAATAACATTCACTAAAACAGCTCTATTTTGTCTGTTCACAGATTAGATCTGCAGTTTCGCCAACACTCCAAAATGGTTACTGGTTTATGGTAAGTTCGAATAACAATAATGCTTTTGATTTGAATGAGTGGAAATATTATGAATCTTGATGTGTCTATTATGTACCAGGGTGATTCAAAAATGGCTTTTTTTAAAGAGTCCTCGATTAAAAAAAAAGTCAAGCAGTTAAGTTAACGACATGTTATGATCATCCAAACAATTCCACAGCTCAAATGGTTTGTGTCCGTGCTAAGTTTCTACAATTTAATTTACTGTATTATCTACACGGAAGCAATTATTCAACCTTGTTTTTTGCATAAAATATATATAAATATTAAATTTATACATTATATTTTAAATAATAAATCTAAGATCAACAATTAAAATATGAATTCATGTTTAGAAAAAGAAAAATCTTACAAGTAGCAAGGATGCCATCGTCATCCAGCTTGTAAGGAGGTTGTGAAGAAAATTTTCTCGTCTCTCCGTAGCTCAGTTGCCAAACCAAAGTTATAACCTTGAAAGTGTTAACGCGAAATGCTTAAGTATTAAGGTAATAAATAACCTTAAAGTTGTTTACGCAAATTTTTCTCTCAGAATTTTTTAAATATAATTTATGACGTCATCAGGAATGCTCTAGAAATTTAGCACGGACAGGAACCACTTAAGTTGTGGAATGGTCTCGATGTTGGTAAGATCGGTAACAGAATTTTCATTTGGCCCTATTTTTTTAGAAATAATTTTAAAAGCAGACATTTTATATCGGTTCCTGATGTACTAAAAAAACTTTATAAAATTTGAAAATAATATGCAAAGGAAATCAATTTTTTAGGCTCTTTGCAGGTCGGAAAAAATTTGTGAAAACTTCTTATCTATATTTTAAAGTTCCAATGCATGTTAAAATAAGGCTTGTGCAAATTTGGGAGAAACCTGAATCTACGTTGGTGTGTGCAGGGCTTGCATCGTGCGATTTTTTCGACTTTTTTCTACTTTAAAAAAAAATGCGGCTTTTGGCGACTTGAAAAAAAATCGAGTACTGTTTGGTTAAAAATTTATTTTTTTATATTATTTAACTATTTTGTTACAAATTTATCTTTTTTTTGTTGATCTATTTGTTGAAAATTTATTTTTTAGTGAGGTAATTTAACTAACTTCTAAAACACTAATTTTATTAGCTTGAAAATTCAATTATTTGCTTGAAACATGCAACTGTTTTTGGCTTAGGTTTAATCTCTTCTATTTAAAAAATTACTTTTTCGTTGAAAATACAACCGTCTTTTAAAAAATTTGTCTTCTTTCTTAAAAATTCAACCGTTTTATTAGAAATTATATTTTTTTAAATTTGTCTCTTTTTTTAAAAAGTTTAACTATTTGGTTTCCAATACGACTGTGTGGTTGATTTTTATAAATTGAACTGTTTGTTTGAAAATTCATATTTGTTCGTTAAAAATTATCTTTTTTGTTGAAAAATCAAATTTTATTTTGATAATTCCATTTGCTTTTAAGTAATTCGTCGTTTTGGCTTAAAAGTGATCAATTATTTGATTGTAAATGCAGTTCTTGACCGAAAGTTATTATATTTTTAAATTAAAATATTTAATTGAAAATTAATCTTTCGGGTTTAAAAGTCAAGTGTTTGATAAGCAATTCGACTTTTTAACAAGAAAACTCAACTCTTGTTAAAAGTTCGTCTTTTTATTGAAAATGCAATATATTTTGTCTTGATATCTCAGAAATTTAAAACATTTCATATTGAATTCAATATTGTGCCTATATTAATTTTATTTAAGAGAATTTATTCCTCTATTTTCGTAAAAAAAACCATGTTTCCCCTGCTTAGATTTTAGATTGGGAAGTATGAATTATTAAAAAATGAACAATTTAATATTTTATTTATACATTCTCATACTTAAGCCATAATTGTTTAATTTCAAGTTTATTTCACTCAGAATTAATCTTCCCGAAGTTAAAAATTAATTTAAATTATAAAATACTCAATAAAAAAAAATTATGTAATCTATTGTAGGAGATAGTTTGTATTTACATGTCACGAGGATTTTACCAGGAATCGAGAACCTTCTGAAACTCGTTACCGGGAAGATTCATTTTTGAGCTCGTGCTCTTCTGATTGGCTTTCTTGCGTGAGGCCCTCCTCTCCCCAATCATCGAAACGCACCGGCGAACGAGCGGGAGAAAAAGGCCGAATCAGTCTGTTTCGAGCAAGCAACGTGTGAAAATAAGCCGAATAAGCTTAAGATTACTAAAATATCCGTTCACTTATTATCTCTCGTTTATCCTTCTTCCCATGGACTACACTATATTCCGAAAAAAGCCATCACTTCAGTTAATTCAATATCCGATTACTGATTTTTTTATTCTCTTTAATGAAATGACTTTTTATGGACTTTTTTCCAAATTCTATGCGACTTTATTTGAAAATTGATACGACTAATTCGATTTCACAGTTTTCTATAATCAATTTTTACAGATTTCTTGAATCAATTGTCACAGTTTTCTCGATTAATTTTCACTATCGTCTCGTATCAATCCTGTTCTTCTAGGGAGAGTTCTAGAGAGTTTTTTTCAAGAGAGTGGTTTTAGAGAGTTCTTTTTTTTATTGTTTGACTGATACTTAAAAAAAAAACAGGAGTGTTTTCATTTTTCAAAAAAGCCTTATTTTTGGATCACTCTATTATACACTTTGGGATAAATTTCCGAGCATCTGGTGATGGTTTTGTATTAAAATTGGAGAACGTCCAACATTGTAATGGACAAGAATGTCAGATTCCTACGTTTCATATAGTTTGAGTAATATGCATAATTGCATATACTATGCGAAAATAAATAGGCTACGAATATATGCATACGCAAATCATAGCTAAAATTCCCTATTTCCAGAGTTTAGTCAGATTCAGCAATAAATTTAACAATAATTCGTCCAGCGGACATCTAGCTACAGCCAATTTTAAATTGTAAACAGGAACATTCTACCTCTTTGATGTTTAATTTCCACTGAGCAAATACTGAATAAAATTGGTGATTGCTATTTGTTTATAGTTTTGATTCTCCATATACTAAGTTAAAACAATATTTATTTTCAATAAAATACTCTGTAGATTTATAATTAGCCCGTTTTTATCTCTAAATATCAGGGCTCTCACACAGTCACTTTTAATAATTTTTTGTTTCTTCAAGTGACTTTTAAAAAAAATTTACTTCAGTCACCTTTTTTTGAAGTAAAAGGTCATTTTAGTCACTTTAATTGGTCTCATTCTAAATTTTATTTTTTTTAAATTTAATCTATGTATGAAATCTATAGTAATCTATAGTATGAAAATGGTATTCAGTATCAGATTTTACACTCTTTCCTTTATTCCTTCTTTTTCTTCTTTTTAAATAATTTCTCTTTTTTCCCCTATTTTCAAGAAACTTACACCTTTTTATTGCTTTTTAATAAAATCCAATTATTCTTGATTTATAGTTAGTATTTTTAATCGAAAATTCAACTTCCTTGTTGCAATACAGCCTCTTTTTCTTGAAAGTGCAATGTGGTTCTGAATGAAGCTCTTTGTTTAAAAATCAGTATTTTCTTTTTGTTGAAAATTCAATTATTTGCATGAAGATTTATCTTTTGGGTACTGAAAGTCAAATTTTCTCTAAAACATTCGATTCCTTAGCTTGAAAACAATTGTTCGTAAAATAAAATTGATTTCTTTTTTTAGATAATGAATCTCTTTCGATCTTTTTGGCTTGAGAATACAATTGTTTTTGGTTGCAGTTAAATCTTTTTTTTCGAAATTCCGACCATTTGGTTAAAAATCCTTCTTCTTTGTTGAAAATTCATCTCTTTTCTAGTAGATATCTCATTCTTTTTGTTTAAAAATTAAGCTGTTTGGTTGAAAAGTAATAATCTGTTTTGGCTGAAAATTTATCATTTTATTTAAACTTGAATCTCTGGTGAAAAATTAATTTTCTTGGTTGAAACTTCATCTTTGTGATTGAAAATTTCAATTGTTAATTTTGTAGGTTACAATTTTTTCGATTGTTAAAATATTTAACTAAATAGTGCAATTATTAAACTAAAAAATATTAAGTTTTAATCAACAATAGTGTAGTTCATTTTCATTCAAGAGAATTGATTTTCAATTTTAAAGTCGAATTTTGTACAAAATAGTTTAATTTTCAAATCGAGAAAAAAAGACAATGATCTTTAACTAAAATTACAAATCATCAATTAAAAAAATTAACTTTTAAAAAAGTAGTTTAAGTTTCAAGCAAGGGGTAAAATTTTCGGTCTAAAAAAATTAATATTTAACAAAATTGAAATAGTTGATATTTCAACAAAAAAGTTTCAAGTATAAATCAAAAAACAAGAAATTAACCAGAAAATTTAATTTTTAATAAGATATTTGAATCTTCAATTAAAGCACATTAATTTACGACCATATGAATTTTTAACAAAAAAATGGTTTTTTACCAAAAATACAAATGTTGAACAAAATGCATCAATTTGAAAGGAAATAACTTAAATTTTTTACCAGATTGTTGAATTTTTTACAAAACAGTTGAATTTTTAAACGAACCAGATTATACTGTAACAAGGCAGTTAAATTTCTAACCAAAAGTGAAATTTCTAGAGAAAGCTATGCAATTTTAAATAAAAAAGATGAATGTTAAAAAAAATTGAATTTTCAATCGGAAAAAATTGTAAGTCCTGAAAAAAATTGTATTCAAATAGTTTAATTTTCAAGCCCGACAGGCAAATTTGCGACAAAACAGTTTAATTGTCAGCCGAGAATATGAATTTTTAACAAAATAGTTCAATTTTCACTCAATAAAATTAATTTTTCACAAAATAAAAAAAGAAGTTTCAGCTCAAAATATTCACCTTTAAGAACAAAATTAACTTTTGAGAAAGTTTTAATAAGGATTTGAATTTTTAACATAAAAATATGAATTTTCAACAAAAATGGTAACAAAATACTAATATCCTTAATAAAAATAGAATAATTTTAAACCAAAAACTGGCATTTTTAACCAAGAAATTTATTTTCTACTAAAAAATACGAATTCTTAACAAAATACATAAATATGAAACTGAATAGCCTAAATTTTTTAACAAATTGTTGAATTTCTTAGCCGAAAATACAGATTAATTTTGAACCTGACAGTTGTATTTTTAACGAAAAAGGTGAAATTGCTACAGAAATAGATGAATTTTCAAACCAGAAAGAAATTTGAATCGAATTTTTCAGTTTTAATCCAGAAAGACGAACTTTCAACAAAGTACCATAAAACGGAATAAAGTCGCTCATGTAGGGTAACCTTGCTCCCTTTCTTATTTATATATAAAAATGCAATATCAAATTTCCTGGGGCAAAAAATAAAAGATTATCGATTGTTTTAATTAGTAGAGGTGTCAAACTTTATTTTGAAATTTATTTCATGCCAATTTATTGGTTACCATTTTTACCCTACATGAGCGGCTTTACCCCGTTTTACGACAGCTAAATTTTGGACTAGGAAGTATAATTTATTAAGAAAATTTTAAAATTTTTAACAATACGATTCAGTTTTGAACGAAATAAGAAAATTTTTAACAAAATAAGATTAATTCTTAAACAAAAATTTAATAATAGTTTTTAACCGAAAAGAATGAAGTCCTAACCAAAAATTGTTAGTCTCTTATTCAGTTCTATTAACTCAGTTTGAACTTAATTTTGATCATTTGTAGACTAAAGAATAAATTTTTTTTAAAAAAGGATTTGAAAATATTAGGTTATACAAATGGAAATTTTGCTTAAAATGTAAAGGTACTTTTCCATTACACACTTTTTGAGTTAGGACTATACACCTTTAACCCATTAACGACCAAAGCTATCAATGTTATAACATGAGTTTGACCGCAAAATTTATGGGTATAACAAAACAATAAATAAATTAAAAGTACTGTTTCATATGTTTTTTGGTGAGCTAAATTCGAATCCGTGGTCAAAATTCGAATATTTTGACTTCAAAATTGAATATCGTGGTTTTTGCATACAAAAATAGTGAAAAATGTTTGATTTTTTATTTTTATAATTTGTTCAGACATAAAACGCGTTAATATCTTAAAATTTTTTCACATTTTTTAGAAAAAATTTTTGACTTTTCAAAAAATTTGAATTTTGCAAAAAAAATTTTCAACAAATCTGAGAAAATTCAAAAATATTTTTTGACTAATTCTAAGATATTTTTATCCTTGGAAAACTCGTACCAGAGCCTATAGTTTTTGGAAATAATTGATCAAACTTCATGCGAATTTTCATATAACTTTGACAAAAATCTATTATTTACCAAAAAATATAGGCTCTGGTACAAATTTTCCAAGAATAAAAATATCTTAGAATTAGTCAAAAAATATTTTTGAATTTGTTCAGATTTGTTGAAAATTTTTTTTGCAAATTTCAAATTTTTAATTTTGTGAAAAATCAAAAAAATTTTCTAAAAAATCTGAACAAATTTCATAAAGTTTTATGGTTAATTTCAAGACATTTTTAATTTATGGAACTTTTTTTTAAACTTTGAAGTTTTTGAGAAAAAAAACGATGATGTAAAAAAACAGTTTTTGGTCATTTTTGCATTTTATACGCCATTTTGCAAGAAAAAGCATATACATACAAATTTTCTGTTCAAGTTTAAGAATTTTGTGCACCGATGGTTGAAGAAATTTTAAGATATTAACGCTTTTTATTTCTGAAAAAAAAATTATAAAAATAAAAAATCAAACATTTTTCACTATTTTGTATGGAAAAGCCGCCATATTTAATTTTGAAGTCAAAATATTTGAATTTGTACCACGGATTCGAATGTAGCTCAACCAAAAACATAAGGAACGGGAGATGCCCATTTCATCGCCGTCTACCTGATCGAGTTACCCTCTTCACTCGGCTTCCCCTAACGTCGCTCAGTGAGCCAGAGCGCTCTGCCAAGCCTTGCCAGCGGAGTGGGGTCTTTTGTCCTAATGAGGAATAAAATACAAAACTTTAAATTTTTCAAATTTTGAACCCAGCAAATTAAAAATATTATATTTGGAATAGACGCCCTTCAGCGATTCCAACGATATGTCGCTTGCAATCAAAAGATGAAAATTATAATAAGTTGACGCTGATTTTTGTTTATGTTTTGACACTGGTTAGCATCATGGAATTTTCCGCAGTACAGTTGAAAATGCAACAGTTTATTTTGTAGAAAAATCGTGTGTTAACAATTCAACTGTTGAATTAATATTTAATTAAATAATAAACGACGATGTTATGAATAAATTGAGGAAAATATAAATTCTGTTTATAAAGCTTTGTGAAAGTCTTACATCCATAGCATACTGTACTACGGAAAATTCCATGTTGCTAACGAATGTCAACTTATTCTAATGTTCATCTTTTGATTGCAAGCAACATATCTTGGGAACCGCTGACGAGCGTATATTCCAAATATAATATTTTTAATTTGCTGAGTTCAAAATTTAAAAAATTTTAAGTTTGGTATTTTATTCCTCATTAGGACAAAAGACCTCACCCCGCTGGCAAGGCTCGGCAGAGCGCTCTGGCTCACTGAGCAACCTAAGGGGAAGCCGAGTGGAGAGGGTAACTCGACCAGGTAGACGGCGATGGAATGGGCACTGCCCTAAGGAACAGTACTTTTCATCTATTTATTGTTTTTTTATACCCATAAATTTTGCGGTCAAACTCATGTTATAAAATGGATGGCTTTTGTCGTTAATGGGTTAATTTGGAACCAAGCATAAGTTTAATACTCGAAAAAAATTTTGACACTATTTTGACAAATTTTTTGACACTTTTTACACTATTTTTGGCATACGAAGTGCGTCTGAGGCCTGTTATTACTTCTGAAGTAGTGTGAAGATTATGAGTAATTACGGTAAGTTGTAAGAGCTGACTGCGAATTCAACAAATTTGTTTTCCTGTCTAATGTCACTTTCAAGAATGCGGATGGATGGCATGAATGTGTATCTATGCGAATTTCGGACTCGGTCGTTCAAATCTCGTTATGTGTCTTCCTGCAATATTATGCAATCAGTGGCAGGTGGTGAAAACTGGCAAGCGACATTCATTTAATCTTAAATAATTTCACTTTCACAATTTAAATCTTTATTTTATAATGATCTTAAAAAATCACAGTTCATCACGTTCAGGACCGAGAAACCGGGAAATGACCGGGAATTTATTTCTTGACCGGGAATGTTTCAAATTTTCAGATGAAAATTCATGTCTTTTTCAATTATGATATCATCCAGTTTACAATGCGTAGATTTTTATTTTTAAGTGTATATTTTTAATTTAAAGAATTTTGAAGTGCAGTCTTGATGACTTGCACAATTAAAAATTAAAAGCGTTCAAAGTTGAAAAATTTTGATAAAAAAAAGTATTATATTAGCAACTGTAAATATAAATAAATGAATAAATCATTTTTTAACTGGATATTTACTTTAGGTTTTAAAAACTTAACAATAATTTGTTTGATAAAACGATTGGAAATTCGTTCAAAGTTTAAAAATGTATAGATTGTTACTGTTTTATTTCAAAAGTCTTAGTCATTAAAAAAATGTAAACGTCCGATTGAAATTTTACATATTTTCAACTTAAAAATTAACTTAATAATAAGATATTCGTAATTAAAGGTTTTTATTAAATTAAAAATATTGTATCAGTCTAAATTATTCACCTTTTAACCCATTTAATTTGAAAGTTTGTAATTTAGAAAAATAATAAGTATTTAATATGTAGTAATATTTTCCTGTTCATTTAAGACGAGTAAATTGAAACAAAAAAATTAAAAGTAAACAATTTAAAATTCAATTTTTTTATATAGAAAGCTTTGAATCTCTAGAATTTCGAAGAGCTTTTAAACTTTTGACGATACAATTGTTATTATTTTAGTTAAAAAATGTTTAAATTGTAAGCGAAATTGTTAAATTTTTATGGGGAAAAAATAATTTAACACATATTATTTGTAGAAAAATTTGAGTATTTTAGTAGATATTTAGATTTTTTAAAAAGATTCAAAGTTTATTTAAAACTTGAAATAATGTCAATTAATTTAAACGAAATGTGTGACATTTTTTTTCAGAACTTCTAAACATATTTTAAAATGAAGAGAATTTATCCTACAATTTTGGAAATTTCTTTAAATCTTTTTAAATATTCTGTTAAAATAATTTTTCAACATAAATTAAACCGTTTTCAATTTTCTTAGGAATATTTAGAATTTTTTTTATTCATTTGGTATCGTTTGATCTCATTTAAAGTTCTAAATTAATTTTAAATCTTTTAAAAAATTCTAAATATCTCTTAAATTACTCTAATTTTTTCTACGAATAATAAGTGTTCAATTGTTATTTAAAAAGCCAAATTTGAAGGACATTTGTTTAAATTCACAGGATTTTCTAGAAATTGTAGAACAAATTTAATTTACTTTAAAAATTATTTATAAGTTCTGAATTTCTTTAAAAACAATTTTAAATTTGAAAACATTTAAAACAACTTCTAGATTTCTCAAGATTTTGAAATAAAATTTTCAAGCTTTTCATGAGCGCTTAAACTATTTAAAATAAAAATTATTTAACTTCTAATTTAGAAATTTTAATTCGAAATAAAATAAAATTAAAAAATGTAACCGTGGATTTATATTTTTTGAACCTAATCTAAATTTTCGAACTGTATAATTTATGAATTTTAATCATTCTGAATTTTGCAGTTTATCTAGATTTCATTTAAAAAAAACCTTCCATTTTATTCTTGTAAATTATTGTGCATTTGAATACAAGATTTTTGCAATGAAAAACTTTTAAACTAAAAACTTAAAAATTTAAATAAAAAAATTTTTTAATTTAAAAATTGAAGAGTTCCACTTTGAGTTGTATAATTTGTTGTTTATTTTTAATTATTTTTTAACTTTTTTGAAATTTTATTGCGCGGGAAAAAATTTTAAGAGAATTAATTTTAAGAGAATATTCCTGAAGATTTCGAAGCAATCTTTCTAATTATGCAGAATTTTTTTAACATTTTAGCAAAAATGTCATTTTAAAATATCTTTGGACATTTATGCGAAATTTTGTTTTAATTTCGAAAAAAATTCAGATAGTTTAAAAAAATATTTAGAAGCCTTAGAAGGATGAAAAGATTAAAAAAATCGTTTAACATTCAAAGTTATTTAAAAATATTGAAAGAAAAATGTAAGTGTTCAAAGATTCTGAAAGTTTTGAAGAATTTAAAAAGTTTTAAACTAAAAAAAAATTTCATTAGGTTCCTAGAAAAATGATGAAGAATTAATTTTTAAAGAAAATTTCAAAAAATTCAAAAGATTTATAAAATTTTCAAAAATAGCTGGAAGATTTTAAAGGAAATTTTTTCATTTTAAAAGATTTCCCAATATTTTAAGACTAATTTGAGTCAGTTTAAAAGATGTTTGAAAATTTTTCTTCCACTTTTCGGTTGAAACTAAAATCCTTTTTTTTAATTAAGGTTTTAAGTTGAGGATTCAGCTGTTTTTTCGAAAATTATTTTTTTTTGTCGGAAAAATAATTTTTGTAATAAAAATGTAATTATTCTATTTTTGGTTACGAAAAAACATTCTTCTTTTTGGTAGAAAAATCACGTATTTGGTCTGCTTCAAAATTAATCAAAATTAAAATTAATTAAAAATAAAAAAATATATACAGGTCCTTTAAGATTTCGAACATACAAATTAAGAGGGATTTTTTAATTTCTTTGTTGTATTATATAAATTATTGGGTTTAATATTAAGTGAATTCTGCATTATTTATGTTATAAACACATGTAATTATAATGAATCTATTATAACAAAAGATTAAAAATAGTTTTTTTCGTAAATACTCTTGAATAATTAATAGTGATTGAATATTTAATATCAAATACATTAGGTAATGTTTCTAAGAATTTTTTATTAATTATAATGCTATTTGTATTAATGAATTACAGATATAAATAGTTTTAAAAAGAGATGAAATACTCATTTGTATATTAAAAATTAAAATAAGTGAAAATAACATTAGAACTAGTTTCTGAACTTTTAAAATTTCTTAAAACTTTAAATAAAAGTTATTTAGATTCCTGACTAAACAAAAATTTTTATTTCAAGCTTCGGTTTTTAATTATTAAAAATGGAAAATTTTTTACAAAACAGTTGAATTTTCAAATGAAACAGATTATACTGTAAGAAGGTTACAGTAATTAATATTTCAAATTTTCCAACAACGAATAGAGTAAATTCTTTAATTTAGTTCATCTTCAGTTTATCGAAAATTAACTGACTTTTCCAGTCTTTCCATAAAAATTACCTGTCTTTACCGGGCCACTTTTCAATTACTCAAGAATTCTTTAAGAATTGGGTATTTTATGACGTGAAGAAGAAAAATCAATATGATGTATAGAAAAGAGTGTATCATAAAACAGGCGATTTTCCACAGATCTGTTTCCACATTTTATTGGTATCGGCTGATTTTATTGGTAAAACTGCGAAACATTTATGACACTTTAATGGAACAGGTAAAGCGACTTCACGTCGCTTTAGATCTCAGGTGTTCGTGAAACAAACGTAATAAATTATTAGAACGACTTAGAACGATTTGGTTTATGCGCTTTAATTTATTGATTCTATTTACAACATTAACTTTATTTTATTTCGTAAACTCTTGCTGTAAGCTATACATTAAAATTCAAAGTTTAAAATACTTGTTACTCTCTTAAACTCAACCAGTGAAATTGTCACTGGTTCCATCAGTATTTTGAATTATCACTGGTGAACCAGTCGTTTTCCGATATTGACTGGTCTAACCAGTAAGTGTCTAAACTAAAACAGTGTTGTTAAATATACACGTTGTGATAATAACGGACCTTTCCACAATTAGGCGCAACATTTTATATCTTATTAGATTGCAACTTGGCTCTCATTTATTGTTTTAAGAGTACTGACTAACCAGTGAACCTCATTGATTAATGCAATGACGGAATTAGAGTGATTATACTGTGAGGTACATTGAAATTACTGGTTAAATATATTTGCGACTCGCCTAAATTAAACCAGTAAGTTTGTTAATGTTTTTATCAGTATTCATAATTATCACTGGTGAACCAGTGATTTTCCAACTTTGACCGAGTAAACTAGTAAGTTTAAAAACGAAAACAAAGTTGCTGAATATACACGTTGTGATAACGAAAGCCCTATCCACAATTAGGCATCACGTATTATTGCCTATTATATTGCACCTCGGCTCTTATTAATTGTTTTAAGAGTACTGATTAACCAGTGAACCTCATAGATTATACCAATGATGGAATTCCACTAAGTGACTTACTGAAGTCTCACTGAATCACATTTGGTTTATACACTTCTATTTATTTATTTTAATTTAATATTATATATAAATATATATATATATATATATATATATATA
>JAAAKG020130637.1:0-14706 GCA_010014905.2 Druon quercuslanigerum | reverse complement strand
CGTGAAGTCCGCGACTGCGCTTTACGCGGCGCCTAAGCTGCTGAGCCTGATTTGCTCTAGGGTGATAGGGGTTGCTTATTGCCAGGGGTGGGCAGTCACCTTACATGTTTAAATATTTATTTTATTCCTACTATACTACTGGTATATGTTCCATTTTCATCACACAATTGAAAAAAGGAAAATAAGAATTTTTTATAGAAAAAATTTATCTTTAAATAAATGTGGCTAAATAAAATTTTAAGGTGAAATGATTAAAAATAAATATTTCCAATTGATTTAAATAAACTTGATGGTAAATTGCAATTAAGAAAATTCCAATGAAAAAAAGAATTAGTAAAAAACGCTGGCAGCAGGAATCGAACCCAAACTTTCCGCTTACAAATCCGGAGCGCTGCGGCCTAATTCAATCGGCGGTTAAAAGGCGTTCGCATCGTGGTAAGTGTAACATGCGTAGATTTTTGAAGGGCACTTCTTTCGTAATGGCTAGGGAAGGCATTTGACCATTTTTGTATATTACAAATAAATTTAAAATAAATTCCTGAGGTTTAGTTAGCTTTCCCTTATAATTAAAAAAAATGTTTCTCTATAGAAACTTTTTAATCTATTCTTCAAATTCCAAATTATTGAGAATTTGAAATTTTACAGATATGAATGAAAAATGATTATTAGTAAAATAAGGACCTATTCTTAGGCATAGTTCTATGAAGTTGTTTTATGTCGATTTAAAATTTAAAAAGTTAGATATAGGCTTTTAATTAATTTATTCGTTTACTCATTTATTAATTTTGTTAATTGAATTAATTCTTTCAATAAGAAAAATAATAGAAAACTTTATTCGAATTGAGAAACTTTCGTGATTTTTAATACTGTTGCGCGGTTAAATAAAAACTTAAAAATTATCTTATAAATTATTATAAACATTATATTTATGTATTATTTTAGTGCTTTTGACTGGAAATCAGTATGTTTAAAAAATAATTTTAATTCAAAATCATGAATTTTGGAAGAATTCATACATTTCTAAAACTGTTAATGAGTTAATTCACAGGCAATGCGCATTTTTAAATCCAATTCATTCAACAAAAATCGTCAAGAGGATGGCGGATTTTGAGCAATTTTAGGTTATGTTATTTAGTGAATTGAAGCTTGAATTGTTTTGGATTCTGTTAATGTTTTTAAATAGAAATTTAAATTGAAAATCTTTTAACAATTATAGTCTACACTCTCGTTTTACATAAAAATTTGTATTTTATATCAAAATAATTATGAAAAAAATTATCATAATAATAATAATAATAATATTCTTTATCCTTTAAAATTTTCTAAAGCTCTTGAAAAATCCTTGGAATCTTGAAAATTATCCGAAAATCTTTTAAATCGTTTGAAACCTTTTGAAAAAAGATGCAAAATTTTAGGTTATGTTAAAATGTTGCACGGAACACGGTTCTTTTAAAGAAAAATAATTGAATTTCAGAGAGGATTTTCAATTTCAAATCATTTTTTTTGTCATATTCATGAAGTACTATTTAGTATTTCCTTACCATACTAGTGTTTTTTTATTAAAAAATTGGCTTTTTTATTATTTTAATCCTTAGATTTCAAAGTGGATTCACATTTTTGTTGCAACTGTTCTGCCCAATGTAAAAAATGTCTCATGAGAGTTGAAAAGGCCGTGCGGCGGCGCAAGTAGTAACTGTGTTCTACAAAACCATGCAGTACCATACGAAAAATGCGAAAAAGCGGCATAATTTACATAATTATAAAATTTCCCAAATTTTAAATCGTGACAAGATTTTTAAGTGACAAAAATATAATCTCGAATTTAAAAATATCCGAAACTAAAATTCACCGACTTCGAGACCGAATGATGAAATTCCCAAAAATGTTTTAATTCCCAAAATTTAGAACTGCTGAACATAGTTAATTGATTATTAATTATTTTCAGTAATTTTAAATTTCAGGAATAAAAAAAATTTAATAACAAAAGAAGAAATATAATTTATTTCTATAATGCCACTATATAATAAATATAATCATTATATCTATACCTGTTGTTCCAAAAGTATGGATAACCCTGAATAACTTTCAAGGATTGCATCCTACGAGAAAATAGATCTTAAAAGTTGTAGGCTTCGATCCAAGAAATCTAGTGGTGACCTTTATTTTGGCTCCAAGATCATTTTTGAACGTCATTTCAAGGTCAACATGTTTATTTAAAATAGAAACCCCTATTTTTTATTCCAGAAATGGAAAGAGCGGAAAATTTTACATTCAAATATATATTTTGGCATTGGGTCAAAATGACCTCTACGAGTTATTTGCAAAAAGGGGTTTCCATTTTAAAAAAATTTTTCAACCTTCACATGATCTTCAAAAATGACATTTGAGTCAAAATCAAGATCACCATTATATTCCTTAAACCAAACCCTACGAATTTTGTCCGAACCATTAACTCATGGGATGTGATCCTGGAAAGTTATGTGAGTCTGATTCATTGCTACACTGAAATGACCTGCAAAGGACCCGTAGAGGTCATTTTGACCCAAAGCAAAAATATTTATTTGAATGTAAAATTTTCCGCTCTTTCCATTTCCGGAATAAAAAATAGGGGTTTCCTGCCTAAAAAAATATGTTGACCTTGAAACGACCTTCAAAAATAACCTTGGGGTCAAAATAAAGGTCACCACCAGATTCATGGATGAAACCCTACAACTTTTGTCAGAACTATTTTCTCGTATTGAAATGTGATTTTTATTAATAAAAAATAAATTATTAGCAAATTATTTTTCGAAGGGTCATAATAAATCCATTTTGAAATTAGATTTTGAGAATTGAGAACAAGATAAACAATCCGAGCCTTTTTAAAAAATGTTCAGGATTTTCAGAAGTTGAGAAGGAATCAAGAAATATTTTATAAATTTTTGAAAATCTTTCCCAGTTTTCAAATAATTCTAATGTATTTAAAACGTCTTAGATTCCTAAAGATATTTTTAACTGACTCAAATTTTTCTCAAAATTTTCAAATATCATTCAAAATTTTAAAAAGCTACCTTATAATTTTCTAAATTTGCCCAGAAATTTTAAGAAAATTTGTTTATTCTCTTAAAAAATTTCCAAATTATTTTAAAGCTCCTAAATTTCTTTATTTCACTCGAATTTTTTATTTTTTTTTATTTAGCAATCTTACCAAATTGAAAATTTTTGGTTTAAAATCTTCTAAACACTTTCACGAAAGCGTAGAAAATTGTTTGATATATTTAAAAACCTTTTTTTATTATCTTTTAAAGTTTATTTTTAAAATAAAAAAATTATGAAAATTTTTCACAGGAATGAAAGGAAAATTCTTTTTTTTTAATCTTGCCGAACAATCTAAACTTTCTAATCTGTAAAAATTATTTAAATTTTTCATGTGTTTCTTATTTATTCTGTAAAGTTTGAAAAATTGCCTTAAAATCTTTCAGATTCTTCTTTGAAAATTATTGGAATCTATTAAAATCTTCTTAAATAAGCTCTTAAAATTAATTTTTTGAAATTAAAAATTATGCTAATTTTTTTTCTAGGAACCTGAAAAAATCTCTTTTATTTCCGCGAAGCTTAAAAAAATAGCAAAAAAAAATCTTCACAAGTTTGAATTATTTTTTAATCTTTTCAAAACACCTTAATATCTCTTAAGCTTACTCATTTTTTTCTAATATTATGTAATATGGCAAAATTGCAAAATTTTTCTTTAAAATCTTTTACAAACTTTTATAACTCTAAAATTTTGAAACACTTCAAAATGTTTTGTTATCTTTTTCCAATTTTCTCTTGAAATTCCTTATAAGACAATCATTTAAAAATTTATATGACTGTTAAAAACTTTTCTTCATTGCACTCTGATTACCTAAACAATTGGTAAATCCTGAAAAATTAAAAAACTTGTAAAGCCTACCAAATTCTTTTACCCCACTTTCTGAAATCTTCAAAAGTTAATATTATTCTTTGAAAATAAAGCCTAAATCCTTTCTTGTCAAATCTTTCATAATTATTAAAAAGCTTCTAACACTTTTATTCGAGAATCTTCGGGGTTTTTAGTTTACTTTTGTAACCTGATTTAAAAAAAATCAGAAAAACACTATTAAAAAAATGTACTTTGTTATTTTCACAGTAATTAAAAAAACCGTCAAAACATATAGAACAAATTTACTACTGGCGCCGCCGCATGGCAGTTTTCAATACATGGACCATTTTTAACTCTCGGTGACAGGAAGATGGTTTTAAGGAAGCCTTAGAATTTTAAAACAAATTATATGTACGTAGTTTTCATAAAGAATTGGTATTTTAAATAAAAATATAGATTTCCAAAAATTTCTACATTTCAACGATTATATTCATTTTTATTGGTATTATGAAATAAATATTGTCTTTGCTTTTATAGTATTTTAGATAAAAGATATTATAATATAAAAGAATTTGAATTGTATCTATTTTATATTTTAATTAAATCATTGCAATATTAGAGGCTTTGAGTATAAGGAATAGATTTATTAAACTTCATGTACCGTCAACCAGGGCTATTATGACCTTAGGGTAACAATCCGTAGATATATTTTTTTTATTCGTGTGGTTTTGCTGTATGTCCTACTAATCTGGTTTATATGACTTACAGAAAGTCTTAAAGATAAAAAAATCTGATGGATCTATAGAGCATAAATGTTGTTCCATATTTACCCCGAGACAAAATGTACCATAATATCTCCGGTTGACAGTATTTATATTATAAAAAATGTATAGCATCTCAAAATGAATTCTATAGGAAACTA
This sequence comes from Druon quercuslanigerum, assembly GCA_010014905.2. Classification (NCBI taxonomy): domain Eukaryota; kingdom Metazoa; phylum Arthropoda; class Insecta; order Hymenoptera; family Cynipidae; genus Druon; species Druon quercuslanigerum. Next base: position 9,904 of record JAAAKG020130637.1, on the reverse strand, counting down.
GCACGTATAAATTTTAATTTCTGAACTTTAATATTTGGGGCCCCGGACATTTGAGTAGATGATGTACACGCCCAGAATTCCCATGGTAAACATGGAACCAACCACTCCACTCACTGTCATCACCTGAAATTTTCGTATTTCTTGTCATTTCAATACTAATTGCTATTTAGAAATTTTAACAAAAGAAATTTTCTCAAAACTTGAAATGAGTTAAAAGTAAAGCTAAAAATTGGTAGGATGATTAAATTGTTACCGGGATCGGGGCAAAGCTGACCGGTTAACATTTGTTCCTCTTACAAGCTGAATTTTGTCGTTTTGGCCGCGCACAAAGTTATTTTATAAATTTAATATACACCAAACTCTCGGTTTCAGTCAAGTGTCGAAGGTTGTCTTCAAATGGCCTTGGACTGATTTCAGGGGGATAGAAACGTAAACACTGAGGGCCACCTGACTCGTTTCTAATTGGAATATACTACTCCCCTGAGAAAGTGCGCGAACCAGCAGTTTTTGGAAGGCCGAGAACGGGGTGACTAAAAGCGAGAGTTTAGTGTATTTTAGATTTTAGTTAAATATAATTTTTATAATTCATTGATAGAATAATATTTTATCTATCAGAAAAATAAATGTGTATGCTGTAAGTATTTCAATTGATCTTGAAAACGTTACATTCATTCCAGAGAATCTTCCATTCTTTAGTTGGGAAATTATTTTTCTGCACAATTTTTTTTTTAGTACGTACATTTTTAAGATTTGAGTCTACCGTACTATTTCTCTAATATAATTAATTATTAGATGCAAAAAAAATTTAAATTATGTAGCAATAGAAATTTTATTTGCAGGCTGCTTTTGTCCCAGTGGTCCGTTTTGCCCCGGTCTACCATACAGCGTTATGTTTAATATTCAGAATCTCAGAATATAACATAAAATTTTTAAGACCGGAAAAACCCGATAAATGTTTATTTTCTAGGAAAAACATCAATCCCATAAACTATAAATATTACAAATTTCATATTACATTATATAATTGAATTTTATATAAGTTAAGTTTCGACTTTTTTCAAATATTAAACTTCATTTTTTAAACTTCAAGTATGAAATTATTCAGTGTACAGGGTGTTTTTCTCAAATATTTTGCCTATATAAAATTTTCCATTTTAGGTCTTCATATTTAAGCGCATATTTACAACTTTGATCATTTTAGAATGCAAATCTGAAGATTGGTCTAATTAATAATTTGTTTAAAAAATCAAAAAATAATTGATTTTACAAGATGATTCCTAAACTTTTGAAAATTAAACAATTTACAGATTTTAACGTTGAAAATGGAACTTTTTTAATTCAAAAGCCTTCGTAGTTTAACAAATTAAGCGTCTTAGAAAAATGTCCTAAACTATTTGCAATTTTAAAATAAATTAAATTAATTGATTAATTATTAAACATTTAAATTTAATTTCAAAGGCATTTCAGAAATTATTTCAGTTTAAAATATTCCATTTTAACGCATCAAATTTTAAATCTTGTAATTAAAAATTATTTTTTTCATCTTTAGCAATATCTGACCGTTTGCTAAATAGATAATTTATTAATCAAATAATAAAAAACAAATAATTTGACTCAATTTAAGCGAGAAGGCCTTAAATAATTTACATTTTAGAATTCTAAAAACGTTAAACGTTACAATTTTAATTTTTCCATTTAAAAAAACTTCAATTTGTGAGTTTTAGTGCCCAATTTTAAAGGAAAAACTAAAAATGATTAATTAACTTAAATGGTACAATTGTAAAGGATTTTTTTATAAAAAAAAACTTTAAATTTAACATTTATAATTTTTAAAGAAAGTGAATAAATTTTAGTACTGAAGTTTTTCTCAAACTGAAAGAGCAACTTTTCGTTTTTATAGTTTAATTAAGTTGACGCGGAAAAATGTAATATTCCTAACATTTTTATTAAGATTTAAACAAGAAAATTTTAGTTTTTAATTTTTGTTGATTCAGGAGGTCATTCTTTAATAATTTTTATTGAGTTTAAGGAAAGATTTTTTGAATGAATTTTTTTTTGTAAATTTGAACAGAGATATTTTTTGTTTTACTAATTTTTTTAAGTAGCAAGGAAAGGTAAATTTTGGCTTTAAATTTTTTTTCTGTATTAGAAGAAGAAGATTTTTTATTTTTATCATTTTTATGGAGTTGAAGGGGATGATTTTTTAGGTTTTGATATTATTTCTGTATTGAAAAATACCATTTTTGTTACATTTTTATTTAATTTAACGGAATAATCTTTTATTTTCAATTTTTCTCTTAATTGCAAGTGAGAAATTATTAATAATTAACTTTTTTGTTGAGTTAGAAGGGTTAAGATTTTATGTAAAGTTTTTCAAAATTGGAAGAGGAACATTTTTTCTACCGATTTTTTTGAGTTGGAAGATAGATTTGTTTTCCAAGCATTTCGAAACTGGAAAAGGCAAAATTTTTTATTTTGTATAATTTTTATTTAGTTGGAAGTGGGTAAATTTTAGTTTTAAATTCATGCTAAATTTTAAAAGGGATCTGTTTTTTGCTTTTGAAATTTCTGTCCAGTTGGTAGAAAAAAAAATTTTGTCTTTAAATTTCTCAAAATTTGAAGAGCAACATTTTTTCCAGAGGTTTTCATTTAGGAGAAAATTTTGGTCTTAAAGTTTTTCGAAACTGGAACAGGAAAAATTTTCATTTTTATTGAGTTGAAAGAGATTTTTTTCTGCATTGAAAGATGAACGTTTTTTCAACAGATTTTCAGCGAGGCTAATTTGGTATTTTTTAACATTTTTATTGAGTTGGAAATAAGTAAATTATTGCTTTATGTATTTTAGAAATTGAAATAAGAACCACTTTTTACATTTTTAGTGATTTGAATGGGAGGAATTATTGTTTTTAATTTTGCGTCAATTGAAATCAAATTTTCTTTTATCAATTTTATTGCGTAGAAAGGGTCAAAATCTCGGTAATTTTGTTCGAAATTAAAAGAGGCAGTTTTTTTAGATTTTAGATTTTTGCAAACATTATTTTATGAATTTGAAGTAGGAAATTTTAAAAAAACTTTTGCATTGAATTTTAAAAGGGGGTAATTATAGTTTTTAATCATTCGCGGATTTAGAATAGGGGAATATTTTATTTTAAAAGTTTTTCTAGTATAGGAAGAAAGGGAATTTTGGTTCAAAATTTTTTCTTAATTAGAATAGGAACAATTTAAAAAAATATATTTCTAAACTAAAAGAGGCACTTGTTTTGTTTTAAATATTTTTATTCATTTGTAGGGTAGAAAATTTTAATTAATAATTGTTTTACTAAAATCGTAACGGACAATTTTTTAAACCATTTTAATTAAGTGGACGAAGGAAAATATTTATTTTCAATTGTTCAATAAACTGGAAAAGGCTGTTTGCCTTTATTTGTAAAATTTTTATTGAGTTGGAAGCGGGTAAATTTCAGTTTTAAATTTTTTCAAAATTATAAGAGGGATCTGTTTTTTTTCTTTTAAAATTTCTCCCATCACTGAGTTGGAAGAGATTTTTTTTCTGAATTGAAAGCTGAACGTTTTTTCAACAGCTTTTCAGCGAGGCAAATTTAAGTTCTTTTGAAGGTTTTTATTGAGTTGGAAAGAAGTAAATTATTGTTTTTAATTTTGCGTTAAGTGAAACAAAATTTTCTTTTAGCAGTTTTATTGAGTAGAAAGGGTCAAAATCTCGGTAATTTTGTTTAGAATTTAAAAAAAATAGTATTTTTGTATTTCAGATTTTTTAAACCTTTTTTTCTGAATTCGAAGTAGGAAAAAGTTAAGGAAAACTTTTGTATTGAATTTTAAAAGGGGTTTTTTATAGTTTTTAATTATTTGCGGATTTAGAACAAAGAAATTTTTTATTTTAAACGTTTTTCTAGTATTGGAAGGAAGGGAATCTGTTTTAAATTTGTTCTTGAATAGAATAGGAACAATTTAAAAAAAAAATTTATCCACTTAGGAGTAAATTTTGGCTTCCAAAATTTCTAAACTAGAAGAGGCACTTCTTTAGTTTTAAATATTTTTATTGAGTTGTAGGGTAGAAAATTTTAATTATTAATTGTTTTACTAAAGTCGTAAAGCACAATTTTTTTACCATATTTATTTAGTGGACGAAGGAGAATTTTTATTTTCAATTGTTGAATAAACTGGAAGAGGCAAAATTTTTTATTTGTATAATTGTTATTGAGTTGAAAACGGGTAAATTTTAGTTTTAAATTTTTTCTAAATTATAAGAGGGATCTGTTTTTTTGCTTTTCAAATTTCTGTCCAGTTGGAAAAAAATGTTGTCTTTAAATTTCTCAAAATTTTAAGAGCAAGATTTTTTCTAGAGGTTTTTATTGAGGAGAAAATTTTGGTTATAAGGTTTTTCGAAACTGGAACAGGAAAAATTTTCATTTTTATTGAGTTGGAACAGATTTTTTTCTGAATTGAAAGATGAATGTTTTTTCAACTGATTTTCAGCGAGGCAAATTTGGTATTTTTTAAAGTTTTTATTAAGTTGGAAAGAAGTAATTATTGCTTTAAATATTTTACAAATTTAAAGAAAAACCACTTTTTTACATTTTTAGTGATTTGAATTGGAGGAATTATTGTTTTTAATTCTGCGTCAATTGAAGTAAAATTTCCTTGTATCAGTTTTATTCAGTAGAAAGGGTCGAAATCCCGGTAATTTTGTTTAGAATTTGAAATAAATAGTTTTTTTTTTTATATTTCAGATTTTTTTAAACCCTTTTCCTGAATTCGAAGTAGGAAATTTCAAAAAAACTTTTGTATTGAATTTTAAAAGGGGGTAATTATAGTTTTTAATTATTCGCGGATTTAGAATAGAGGAAAATTTTATTTTACAAGTTTTTCTAGTATTGGAAGGAAGCAAATTTTGGTTTAAATTTTTTCTTAATTAGAATAGGAATAATTAAAAAAAAGATTTCTAAACTAGAAGAGGCAATTCTTTTGTTTTAAATATTTTTATTCATTTCTAGGGTAGCAAACTTAAATTATTAATTGTTTCACTAAAATCGTAAAGGACAATTTTTTAAACCATTTTAATTAAGTGTACGAAGGGAAATATTTATTTTCAATTGTTGAATAAACTGGAAAAGGCAAAATTTTTTATTTGTAAAATTTTTATGGAGTTGGAAGCGGGTAAATTTCAGTTTTAAATTTTATTTAAATTTAAATTTAATTAAATTATAAGAGGGATCTGTTTTTTTTTCTTTTAAAATTTCTCCCCAGTTAAAGAAAAAAAACTTTGTCTTTAAATTTCTTAAAATTTAAAGAGAAACATTTTTTCTAGAGGTTTTTATTTAAGATAAAATTTTGGTTTTAAAGTTTTTCGAAACTGGAACAGGAAAAGTTTTCATTTTTATTGAGTTGGAAGAGATTTTTTTCTGAATTCGGGAAATATTTCGTTTCAAAAGTTTTTCTAGTATTGGACTTTTGGTTTAAATTTTTTGTTAATTAGAATAGGAACATTTTTTTAAAAAGTTTTATCGACTTGGGAGTAAATTTTGGCTTCCAAGATTTCTAAAGTAGAAGAGGCACTTCTTTTATTTTGAATATTTTTATTGAGTTGTAGAGTAGAAAACTATAATTATTATTTGTTTTACTAAAATCGTAAAGGACAATTTTTCAAACATTTTTATCGAGTAGACGAAGGAAAATATTTATATTTAATTTTTGAATAAACTGAAAGAGGTAAATGTAATATTTTAAACATTTTTATTAATATGAGTTAAAAAGAAGAATTAATTTTAATTTAGAGGATTGGTATTTATACCCTGGATTAATATTTTGCAACCAGAAATGTCCGAACTGTTTAAGTTATAAAAATTAAAAATCTCAAAATTTGCAGTTTTATAACATTTAACTAAAAAAATTTCGATCGAAAATTGTTGAAAATTTAATTTAATACGTGTAAATTATTGAGCGTTTGAATATCAAAACATTTTTAAGCTTTTATTATAGAAATTTAAAATCCAAAAGAGTTCCACTTTGAATGCTTTTATTTTTGGTTCCTTCAAATAAAAAAATTTTCAGTCTTAAGAATTCAAATTTTATAATTTCAATGACCGTAAGAAATATTTGAAAACCGGGAAACACCCGAAATTTCTTTTCGCGTTTAAAAAGACGATCCGTAGTTCTGCTACGTCAATTTTAAATCTAATTTTTTAGAGACTGAGGAAAATTATAAAAAAAATTAATTTACCATTGTCCACCATTCAGTATCATCAGTTTCTGAAACGAAGACACGTGCAGTTTCATCTTCATCATCAGGAAATGAATGTCCGATGTCTTTTGTTAAGGTGGCACAACCACTTCGTGTTTCCTTAGCCTTTGATATCAGTTTTTTGAAAGAACTCGGAATTATTTCGAAGTCATCATCGTAAGTTGCTGAAGAGTCATCGTTATTAATGTCATCAATGCCAGTTTTTGTATTTATCCAGTGAAGTTTTGCTTTATTATTATCAACTTTTATATTTCCCAAAATAGCTAATTTCGAATTTTTAACTTTTATCAAAATCTCCATAACTTTTACAGCCAACTGCGCTTCTGCGTTTTTAGTCGTCAATGCATTCGTCAAGGCATTATTCCAGTCGGCTGGGCTCACTTGATTCTGGCACCTCTTCTTTTTACTGTACAAAAAAATGATAATTTTATTTTTTTTCAGATAATTTTATAATACTAACCAATTTTACAATTCCCGATTAATCAACTTCCCGACAGTTAGTTACCGATTTATAAAATATTCGACACTGTAGAATTTACATACCTAGAAAATTCCCGAACTATAAAATTCTGAAATTTAAACAATATAAGAATAGTTTTATAATAAACGTGATTTATTACTAGAAAATTCCCGAAAAATAAAATATCCGAAATGAATTTCCGAATAATAAAAATCCCGACATTTATATTTATTCCTGAATTTGAAAATGTCCGAATAACAAAATTCGTGACAGTGTACTTTAAAAATTTATCGTTTAAATAGAAAATAACAATAATTTCAAAAAAAAAATTGCAATGCAAGTTTCTTTTAAACGTGTATAGTTGTTTTTTACAACAAAAAAATCTCTTACAAAAAAATCTTATTCTTGTATTATACTTTTTCAAAAGGAAATTTGTTTTGCAAATGAAACTCCAGCCAAATTTGTTTTGTTCCAAATATTTCATTATTATATTTTTATTTAATAAATATGATTAATTAAAATAGGATTATTTAATCGGAAATTTTGCAGTATGAGATATTTTATAAATCTGCGACTTGGTTTTATAATTTTATTGGGATGATTGAAGATGTTAAAAAATTAAAATTTCAATACTGTAAAATTCCCAAATAAAGAACATATTTTAAACAAAAAATTCCAGAATTTTCTGTAGGAAAATTTATTAGCTTGTAAATTGTTATTTTTAGCAATTTTTTCATTTCGAGAATTTTTAATTCCGAAAATTTTCTTTTTCCGTAATTTTGCAGAGTCGGAAGTATAGTTTTGGGGAATTTTTCAGTTTCTCATTTTATTTTTTGGGAATTTTCAAATTTGCTGATAATAAAAACTATTTGCTATTTTATAATTTGGGAAACTTTCTATTTCGAATATTTTCTTTTCCGTAAATTTTAGAGTGTTCTAATAATAATTTTTCGTGGTTTTTTAGATATCCGATAAAAAAATTAAATATTTAAAAAACATTTCTGTAATCCAAATATTTCATTAATGTACTTCTAATTTATAAGTAATATTTTATTTAAAACAAAAATGTAGAAGTTCAAATTGCAGAATTTCATAGTGTCGGGAATTTTAGTGGCGTTTATTTGATTTGTCCGAAATTTTTAGACGTGAAAGTTACAAAAAAACGCTCATCCACAACCGCCCCAAAAAGATCAGTATTTAAATTTTTGAATCTTTTATATTTTTGAAACGTAATTTTTTAATGGGTCTAGCAATTCTTAGTTTAATCCTATATTTTAACTTCATAGTTAATTTTATTTGTGCAAATTTATTTTTTTAAATTCATGAAACAGATTATTAACTATTTTTTATGTTTGACACTATATTTTGTCTCTAAACTGAGTCCTTGCTCTTAAATAAGGATATTATATTTCTTTTTTTACATAAAAATCTAATTTTAGACCATGAAATTTCCGAAAATAAGATTCCTGAGTTGCCTTTTTTATTTATAAGTTGTGAATAAAGTCATCCAAAATTTGTAAATTTTACTGAATTATGCTTGTACTTAAGTTCTTTCCTGAGATAGTTTTAGAAAAAATTTATTATTCAAAGGAAAAGTGGAAAATTAGTAGGACTAAAATAGATCAACCTTCTAGCAACCACCCATAACTATAATAAAAAAAGAAATGATATAAGTCTTAAATTTTGGATAAAAAATAAAAATTGCAATAAAAAATATATTATTTAATAGTATAGAATTTTATTATAAAAAAGGTGCAATCACCATAAATTTTCGAGGGCATTAACGTAAACTTCCACTGCGTCTTGAAGCCACCTGACTTCTCTGAGTTCTTCACTGTCATATCTTCCGTTTCCCTCTTCAGCCCACCACCTGGATTTTTTCACCCTGAGTTCCAAATCATCGAAGTCGTTTCTAAAAAAAAAGAAATAATTTTTTAAAATAAAAACTTAAAAATTGACCATTAAAAATGTTTAAAAAAGAATATAAGTCTTGTATTTTGAGATTAGAAAATAATCAATTTTTTCAAGAATAATTTTATGCAAAAGAACGTTAAAAAGATTAATTCATTAAAAAATAGATTTCCAAACCAAATATTTCTTTTTATCCGTCCTTTTTATACTACTTGGGGACCTACATGTTTCGAGGCCAATTTAGCCCTCCTCATCAGGGAGTAATTTGTAGGATAAACTAAGGTATAAAACAAAAAGGTGATGTAACCTAAAAAGAAAATATTTCAATTGATATTCTCTGAAAAATGAATAATTCCAATTTAGTCGATATGTTTATTTAGAAAATGATCGTGCAAAAAATGTTTCATTTTTATTTAAAAAATTAACAGTAAATTACTTATATCCCATTAATGACTCTAACCCATACTTTGCTGTATCTTAAGAGATCCCTTTTGAAATTATTGGCTTTATCCCCTTCTCTCTTTATAAATAATATCTCCATAAATTCCCTCTTTTTTTATTTCTCTCATGATTAAGGATCTTAATATTGTTCCAATTAAAGTCATGATCATGTGTAATTTTATGTTTTGAGATAACAGAGTGGTATGCAGGACTTCTATTAAAGTTCTTTTCATATTCTTCTTTCCTAAGTCTAAGTGTCCTTCGTGTTTGCCTTGTATAAACAGCATTACAGTTTTTGCAATTAATCTGATATATTACATCCCTCTTATTTAGCGTGTCATATTTATCTTTTCCTAATTTCACTATCGTATAGCTCTTAAAAGGAATTCTATATATAATATGTAAATCTAGTTTACCTAACATTGATTTCAGGATTTTCGAGATTTTACCAAAAAATGGAATAGCAATAGTGTTAAACGTATTATATTCTTCATTATTTCTCGTAATTTGTTTGTTATTATTGTTTTTAATACAATTAATCCTCTTATGCACGTGTTTTTCAATAAACTCAATTGGATAATGGTTAAGAAACAAAATTTGTTCACATATTTCTATATTTGTTTCATGAAAAATTGGATTTGAAAACTTGAGGGATCTATAAATTAAGTTTTTAACAACTCCTATCTTATTTTGAATAGAATGATTGGAAAGAAAACTAAGTGTTCTTTCTAAACAAATAGTTTTTCTATGCCAATATGTGATTATCTGTCTTTCATCGGTTTTAATTAAGGTCATATCAAGAAAATGTAATTTTCCTTCAGTTTCAATTTCAA
>JAAAKG020130626.1:0-14706 GCA_010014905.2 Druon quercuslanigerum | reverse complement strand
GTGTGTGTGTGTGTGTGTGTGTGTGTGTGTGTGTGTGTGTGTGTGTGTGTGTGTGTGTGTGTGTGTGTAGTGTGTGTGTGTGTGATCTCTTCATACTAAAGAAAGCTACCTACAGAAAACATTTGAAAAAAAATTCTCTCCAGACACTACGACATTTGCTATTAAAATTTAAACGAATAAATTTTCATGCATATAGAACAAGTTAGGTTGCTTCAAGTGGGATGATAATTTTATAAAATGTGAAACGGGCATATACTGAAAAAATGTCTGATTCACATTATGGAAAAAGTCGAGAGACAAGAAGCAGTCGAAAAGCGTGCTGAAACATAGAAGCTCCAATGTGGAAGGACAGAATTGGTACTTTATTATGGTTAATTACTCAGGAAAAATTCTATTGTATTACTTAACAGGATTCTCTCGTCTTAATATCAATTTATATTATTGTTTAACACTATTATAAGCTATTATAAGTTGGTGGGCAGTGACTGAAAAAAGTTATTCTCAGGATTTAGATTTTTTATACATTCAAAAAGAATGGTTTACTTTTGGTTTGATGTTTGTGGATCGTGCAAGCGAAATTTCTGAACTGTCTTTAAGTGAAGCCATTACATAATCCTTACAGAGCGTTTAAGTTTTAATTAGTATTTTAGTTTACAAAGTTTCCATTCTCTAAGGAAAGAATCTTCTTTTCAGGCCGATATTTGGTCTTTGGGTATTACAGCTATCGAATTAGCAAAGGGAGAACCACCTAACAGTGAACTTCACCCAATGAGAGTTCTTTTCCTCATACCGAAAAATAACCCACCCCAGCTAATCGGAAATTATACAAAACAGTTTAAAGAATTCGTCGAGGCTTGTCTTAACAAAGATCCCGAAAACGTGAGTTCCGTTATTTTATTCAATTTAAAGGATTGGACGCCGTATGTTTTATAAATCTCCATTTTAATATTCAATTTTATTCCCTTAATTCTCAGAGACCAACGGCAAAAGAGTTACTCAAGTTCCAGTTCATCAGAAAAGCGAAGAAGAATTCGTACTTGATTGACCTGATAGATAGGTACAAGAAATGGAAGTCTCAGCGCAGTGAGGAGTCGGAGACGGAGAGTGAGAATTCAGACTCGTAAGTATCATGCGTTCTTCATGCTAATTTTATTCTACTGATTCTCGTCAGAACCTAGTCAACCAAAAATTTATATGAATTAAGGGAAGAGCTTTTTTTTAGATCAGAGACAATATTTAAGTTGGCGTATGTAACAGGTTTAGCATGTTCACCATTTATTATCAATCAGGAAACGTTAGAGGTGTGTAGCAATTAGTGATGTTTAATCATTTTTAATTCACTACCGACAGAATGTATGGGTATATTTCCTTTGACCGATTGAAATTTCATACTTCACTTCAAAGACGAATATCTGTGCAGAAACTTAATCTGCGACTTTCTGAGAAGAATCATTGAAAATATTAGAAAATTTGTACGTCGAATCAACCGATGTTTAAATGATTCCAATGAACAAATCTAGAAGTGGACAGATCTAGAAGTGGACAGATATTAAATTTGCAATTGTGACGTGCCCTAACTTTTTTTTATAAAACGACCGGCAGCATTAGCTTCTTTAGATAAAATACAACGAGGATCAATCACATTCTTTAATTAAAAATTAATTTCTGCCTGACATCATTGAAATCGGAATAAAGCAAAATGTGTCGTGTACTTTAATAAACAAAAAGTGCTGTAAAGAAATAAAAACATTTTATGTTTTTAGCACAAAAGAATAATAGATCCATGAAAATATTATTATTTTATTTGTGCGTTCATGGTGCCGGTCAGAAGAAGTTAAATCTAAATTAAGAGCACAAATCAAACAGTATTCATAAAAAATATTTACTAGTGCAATATTAATTGTTGGGAGCCAAATAATTTTTTTATATTCCTTTGTATATCCAATTGAATCTCATATTGCACTTTACAAAAATATGAAGGTTAACAGCGAATCTCGGAGTTTGGGCTTCTACACAAATTAATATTGCACGATTAAATATTTTGCATGAATACTTAACAATTAAAATAATATTTAATCGTGCTCTAAATTTACAACAAAAGAGTAGGATTTTTTCATTTCATAACTTTTTCATACTTGTGGGAACACTTTTCTGAATTTGGTAAAGAGTTGAACTTAAGATTTCAAAATTTTCATTTTGCTAATAAAACTTTTAACTTCAAAACTAAATATTTTTTGACGGGGTCTTAAAAATAATTACTTGGTAGGCTGATTCGACGCGAAAGTTTTTAATCTTTGAAATGATTTTACACCCAATGTTATAGATTCAGTTTCTGCACAGATATTCGTCTTTAAAGTATTAATTTCATTATAATCAAAGGAAATGTACCCAAACTTTCTATCGGTAGTGTATGCGTTACATTCGTCAACAGGTTTCGGACAAGGTCTGATTATTTATCAAGATGAAACGTTGTGTAAATAAAAGATATGAAATGGGGTTTTGTAGTGAAAATGAGAAAAACAATGTTCGTATATGTTTTTTCATTTTGTAAAAAGACGCTTTTTAAAAAAGATGAGGCAAACATCACAATGATATTACTTAAAAATTGTTTTTTTTTTGTTCTCTTACGTGTAAAAATGCATCCTTTTAATTAATATCTTTTTTTAAGGATATACAAACGAATAAATTTTAATGCAAATAAACAACTTAAGTTGCTTCAAGTGGGAAGATAATTTTATAAAATGTCAAACGGGCATATACTGACCAAATATCTGATTCGTATAATGAAAACAGTCGACAGACAAAAAATCAGTCGAAAAGCTTGCTGAAACATGGAAGCTCCAATGTGGAAGGACAGAATTCGTACTTCATTATGGTTAATGAATCAGTAAAAATTCTTGTGTATTACTTAATAGGATTCTCTCGTCTTAATATTAATTTATATTTCTGTTTAACAATATTATAAGTTATATGCAACTATTTTCAGTTTCAAAAAAGGCCTCTGTAAATCATCAAAACTATGTATTTTACTTTTTAATTTGGTGGGTAGTTACTCAAAAAAAATTTATCTCAGGATTGATATTTTTCATACATTCAATGACCGTGATTTACGAGCATATTTTTAGTAATGCGTATCATTTACTGCTTCTTTTATCATAGATTTACAATACTGGACCATTGTTAGAGCGTCCAGCAACTGATTATGCTTTTATTAAACATATCTGCGTACTAAGTTCTTGATGAAAGTTTATGGATCGTGCATGCCTAATTTCTGAACTGTCTTAAAGTGAAGCCATTATATAATCCTTACAGAGCGTTTGAGTTTTAATTAGTATTTTGGTTCACAATTTTTCTATTCTCTAAGGAAAGAATCTACTTTTCAGGCCGATATTTGACCTTTGGGTATCGAATTAGCAAAGGGAGAACCTCCTAACAGTGAACTTCATCTAATGAGAGTTCTTTTTCTCATACTGAAAAATAAACCACCCCATCTAATCGAGAATTATACGAAACAGTCTAAAGAATTCGTTGAGGCTTGTCTTAAAAAAGGTCCCAAAAACGAGAGTTCCGTTAGTTTATTCAATGTAAAGGATTATAAACCATATTTCTAATAAATCTCCATTTTAACACTTGTGCTGTTCCTCGAGCGTCCTACTAGTTGGCAGAACGCATTCTGGCCTTGTCAAGCGACCAACCGCGAGACGTTAAAAGGACTCGCATTCAAACACTCTAGGTAGTTTACCGGGAGCGGCAGACCGGTTTCCACGGAATACCTGCTCCCGTTGAACTGTCTGGTCTCTCTGCTATTGGTGCAACTATGGTGGAGCGATCAGGAATTACCGGACCATCGTCCCCTAGATCCGCCAGTGCCTAGCAGCTTAGGTACGAGCACGGTTAATCGCGTTAACTGTAGCACCCACCTTGACGTCGATCCCAAGTCCACCTACTCCCGGGCTCTCCTGGATTCCTTTTCTCACCTACCTTCTACCTGACCGACCTGACACCGACCAACTCTACGTTGGTTTCTTCGCGACTTTCAAGATCGTCCCCCTCTCTTTTTTTTCACCGCCCGCACCGTACCGATTACCGATTTTCCGAGAGAGGCGGACTTAGGGGACAAAGTTCATCTCGTTCGCCGACGATCCCGCTGCCCCTGCAAATATAATCCGCACCATTTCACCTACTTTACAGGCACATGGTAAGAACCACGACACACCACAACCACACAATCTAAAATTGTCAGCCGCACACCAAACACCAATTAAACTTAAAAGGGTCGATTGCTCACACAAACCACCTACTCACACACCCACGCACAGTGACACGCCCACATCTACATCCTGAAGTAGGAATGTAATTTATAGGAAAATATAGATTATGTTTAATTAAATAGTTAAATTGGCGTGCCTTTCCCCTAGCTCGACTGAAGCGCCTGCTGGGATAAATGTTGGGAAACTCCTCAAAAACATGACCGTTACAGTCTGAACGTAATAATTGAGACGTGTACAGTTGGGTGTGTCCCATCTGTGCATATGGACGTGCAAGTTAAAAATCTAATCGTATTATTTGCGACCTGCAAAGTTTTTGAGTCTTCGATATGTGCACTTAAACATTTGTTAGGGTACATTCTGAGCACGTGGAATTGTAAATAAAAAATCCAATTGTATTAATTTATACCTGCACAGTTGGGACTACCCGATCTGTACAAGTGATCTTTTAAGTTGAGAATCTGATCGTAGTAATTTCGATGTGCAGATTTTATAGTCTCTCATCTGCGCACGTACACAATTGGAAGGATACTTTCTGTGCATGTGAACTTGTGTGTAATAAATCTAATCATATTAATTGAGATGTGCGACTTTGGGAGGGTACCTTCTGTGCACGAAGACTTGTAAGTGCAAAATCTAAACTTACTAATTGAGATGTGCACAGTTGAGAGGGTACCTTCTACGCACGTGAACAAGTAGTGAAAAATCTAATCTTATTAAATATGACGTTCGAAGATCGGGTTCTCTCATCTGTGCGCGTTAGCTTTTCAGCGAAACATCGGATTGTATTTATTAAAACGTGTTTTTTTTGTAGTATCCCATCTGTGCACGTGGACTTAGGATTTTAAAATAGGTTCGTCTTATTTGAGACATGCACAGTTGGGAGTATCCCATCTGTACACGTTAATTTATAAGATGAAAATATGATCGCATGAATTGAGACTCGCACAGTTGAGTGTATTACGTCACCCTATATTCTAAAATTCTTAACAAAGAAATCCAACTGTAGTGTCAGAGACAGCTGGTAGTTTTTTAACGACTTTTAAGCCTTTAACCCTCTGCTATACACCTTCGTAACTGCACAGAGGGATATAAGCTCAAAAAGCTGGTCAAAAGTCAAGAAATCTTTACTTCTTTTCCTAATAAAATTTTCCCGGATAAACATATTTTAATAAATAAATAAATCTAGATATACAATCTTGATTGTATTGTCATTACACCCTAAGTTTTGAAATACCCTTTTATAAAAGGTAAGTAGACGGAATCTTTACGATCATTTCGGAATCATTTTGAAAAAAATACAAACTATCCTTACGGAAATTCAGACTATAAAATATTAAGCTCGTACACAAAGCTTTAATGAAGAATGGTTACCTTATAAATCACATCAGTTGTAATGCTACTTCTATAACCAAAGATAAAATTTGGTTACATAAATAGATAATTTGAGATAACTTTTTAGAACAAACAATTGAAATAAATAATATAACCTAGGTTTTTGGGCGCCAGTCCTTTCCGGGGACAAAGGTAAGTCGATTAACCCAAAGTGATAAAAAGATATAAGGAATCTACATTCCAAAAGGGAGAAACAGATACTATCGGAACGTTAAACGTTTCAGGACAAGATTAAAGGGAACCTCGCATGCCTTAGCTAAAGTGATACACATTATTCCAAAATGAGCAATAATACAAAACATAGAAAAGGGGTAAAGATTATAAAATAAAAAAAAGCAAAAGATAAACCAAAATTAAAGAGACAAAATTAGGTTCTGCTATAAACTAACTAGCTCAGTTTTCACTTAAATAATAGAAGGTGGGGGGACACAATTACAACCCTTACATTTTAATTAAAACAATTAACAACAATGTATTCAAAGTTTCGGAAAAATTGAACAAAATTCATATCAGGAGGGGTTAAAGAAAACAATGAAAATCAAATGTTGTTACCCAATCAAAATGTATACCACGGCGTAGATAGAAAATTCGAGTAAGAGTCGCAATTATATAATTTTGAATAGTTAAATATGAGAAATATACCATAACAGAATATGATTCGCAATAACTAGATTTCTTAAAGAATAATACTAGAAAAATCAATATTAAAAGGATAAAAATAACACTCAAAGGAAGTTTTAGGTTAACAAATAGGTAAAGGGTTTCGCATTGCTGAATTATAAAATACATATGATAACATAATAAAAGATGCGAAATGTTATGAACGTGTATAAAGTAATATAACGGACAAAAGGGGTTCTAGAAAATAAATATAAAAAGGAGCCTCGAAAATGGGAACATAAAGGAGTTCTCGAAAATAGATATAAAAAAGGGGTCTCGAAAATGGGCAAGCGAATGGCTTCTCAA
Organism: Druon quercuslanigerum; assembly: GCA_010014905.2. Classification (NCBI taxonomy): domain Eukaryota; kingdom Metazoa; phylum Arthropoda; class Insecta; order Hymenoptera; family Cynipidae; genus Druon; species Druon quercuslanigerum. The sequence goes on along the minus strand of JAAAKG020130626.1, from coordinate 8,077 downwards.
AAATAAATACAATAAGGGTTCTCTAAAAATAAATAGAAGAATGGGTCTTGAAAATGGCCAAGCAAATGGGGTCTCCAAATATATACATCATGCATTGTAACTTACGGTATAAAGATCGAAATTCGATAGTTAATAGTAAAAATATGAAGGATCATCATCCTATAACAAGGAGCATCGCAATTTGAAATGTCACTAGAAATTTTAGCTGTGAATTTGGCATTCGGCACTCCATATTATGGTAGGAATTTCTAGGCACATGTTATCAAACATTTTTAAAACAACTAATGATGATGATTTAGCCAAGGAGTTAAAGAAACACGTTCAAAAGATGGAACAAATTGTAATAATAGCCCAACTTGGCGATAATGCGGAAGATAGTTCTGATTCTTCGCGTTGCCTAAAAAACTATCCGAAAGACGTTAGAAGCACAAATTCCTATTATGCAACTCGTTTTTCATATTTAAAAAGGTCAAATGCAGCAAAATTATAGATTAGTACTGTAAAAAAATGATTATAACCTAATATTCTGGGTACAGTCTTCTCAGCTCCCTTCTACTGTCGAATGTGCAATAGAGACTGCTGTCCAAAAAAGTAGTTTCAGAAAATTCGGCACTGCTCGGTTTGGAGAACTGAGAAAGTGAAGGTTTCCATGCATGGGTTACGAAAAATCTTTTATAAATTTAGTGGATAGAAACTTGAATCAGACTACTAGACTACCTTGATGTACTCCAATTTTGTATATGCTGTCATTTTCCAGGGAGGAATCAAAACAAGACAGTGACATGGATGAGCCTTGGATCATGACTGTCAAAGGACCTCATGGTGTAAAAGGTCAAGCAGTGCCTACGTTACCATTAGATGAACAGCTGACTTCTTTAACTTTGACCCATTCGTCAAATCATAAATCTTCAAACCACAGTCTGCAAGGTAAACCTCATGCAAATGGAGCATCCAGATCGCCTCCGAAAGAATCTACATTAAATCATAAGAAGAAAGACTCTAGAGATGCACATCGTGATGGCCCAAGTAAACACATCCCGGTAAGAAGTAACTTCTTATGAAATAACCAGCTTTCTTTACCAAGTTATCGCAACGCGCAAGGGATCTTCACAGAGCAAATAGCCGCGGCTAGTCCAAAAATGGTCAGTTTTCGAATTTTCGAACTGTTTATACACGACTGTATTCCTATGGTCAAAATAATATAGCCTAGCTTTTTTAATAAGTTCTCATGAATATTCAGAGGTGGCGCTAAGTCTTTTTAGTTCTGGTGGACATTGATTTGATGGACATTGATTTGATGGACATTGATTTCCAATGAAAAGCTGTTTAATGACATACTGAAAAAAGTGAAAGTTTTGCTGTCTGACCAGCAATCAACAAATCTTCCAGACTTTTTTTACTGATACCCTGGTCTACTTAAATACGCCTATTGCTATAAAACTAAAAATAAATTCCAAAAAGTACACATCAAAAACTTTCTATTTGAAGATGTAAGTTAATGTTGAATATAGCCGTTTTACGCTATGTAGATACCTATTCTTGTATACCTATTCTTCAGTTGCTTTTTCCATCCGAAATTTTAAGGAATTATAATAATCATAAAAATAAAAGCGAAACCTATATCTACCATTGCAAAAAGAAATGGTTTAGGAAACAATTAGCTCGCACTTACTTGGCATCGTGCCAATCCCTAGTAGAAGGCTTAGTACAGCCATAAGTATTTTGAAAATTTCAAACCAATATGCTATTAAAGGGTGGGATTAAAATTAGTGCCCACAAAAAACTGGGAAAGAATTTGAAACATTATTACATTTAACGTATTCTTTTTTTTCTTTTATTTTTGTACTTAAATTCTAAAACCAATGTTAATCTTTCATTTAAATTTAATTATTGTCCTCTTTATTGACCTGCTTCTATAAGAACTTATTCATATAAATGTATCTATACAAATTCGACTTCTCGACAGATTTAATTTATTTAATACAGAGTAAACTCTGTACAGAAAATTGGCCCCAAGTGTGTACTTCTGCACTTTCTATTCGTGGCTATTGTCATTATTAAAACTCTAGATAAACCTGCGCGTTCTTGATTCTGGATCTGCTGTCGATAATTGAGTTTATTTCCCAAGTTCTGATTTTAATATTCCATTATTCCAATTAATTCATTTTGACGCGATGTGGGTACACAAAAGCGAACAGGGAATTTTAAGCTAAACTCTTGACAGAATCGAATTTTGATTTATAATTCTTTTTTTGAATCCTAGCTTTCTATTCAATCAAATCATTCTCTTTTTAGATTTGATTTAATTTTTCAAACGCACAAGTTAAGGGGTAAAGCCTTCCTAGCCATTTTAATTTTTTACTTTTTTTCGTTAATATCCAAGATTTAGGTTTTAGCGATTTTATTATGGGAAACTCAATTTTGCACGAATTTTATGCAAAGTTGCTGATAAAAAAATTAAATTTCGCTTTCCTATTGCTAATTCATTCAAAAAATCTTCCACTAATTTTTAGTGGGCAGTAGACCTTTAGTCATTCTTTATTCTACTTTTGATCAATCATTTATTCAATTCACGTGAGTTTGTAAACTCATTTTGGAAATATTTTCTATTCCTGGAATTCACGTACCCTAATTTTTTAAATTAATTTCATATTTATTTTATAGTCACATCAACTGACAGGGTCATTAGCAACTGTACTGTAGGGTTAGTCATAAACAATAAAGTGTCTGTGGGATTGTATACCAAGGGACAGAAGCGAAACTTTATGAAAACTCATCCAGTTTCGCAATCGGACATGCGCAAGCGTGGCTGCCAAGGTTGCAGCATTGGAACGTAAGACAATAACGTTACCGTCTGAGCCACGATGACTGCCTATGAACCCAAATTATTAAAATTCTTAATCATATAATTTTAAATGTAATTGTTGACATTTTCTGGACCACCTAAATGTAGCCTTTCTGCACCGTGGATGTAGATCTCATTGCGTATCCAATATGGTGGATGAGTATACTAACAAAATTTGTGGTTCTCTTGAAACTTGGTACAAGGGGGTTTTCGAGGTCGCTGATTACTGCCAGGGGGCACTCCACTGTTTTGATGACAATTCGTCTTTTTGGCTTGAACATTTAACAGTTTGATTAAAAATTCAATGCTCTCATTAGAAAGTTAACTATTTAGTCGGAACTTGAACTATTTTGTTCAAAAGACATTTTTTTAAATTATTTTATTTTGGTTGGAAACTAATTTTTTTTTAAATGAAAGTTTAAATTTTTTATTTTAACATTTTTTATTTTTAGTTGAAAATTTATCATTTTTAGTAGAAAGTTCATGTATTTTGTTTAATATTCGTGCTTTTTTATAAAAAATTAATATTCTTGGTTGAAAATGCTGTTTCGTTCAAAATTCATGTATTCATTTGTTGAAAAAAATCGTAATTTTTATAGAAAATCAATATTCCTAGTTAACTGTTTTTAACCCTGTTTTTGAATTAAAATTAAAATCTTTTAATTTGAAATGTAAACTACTTTCTTAAAAACTAATTTTTGTGGTATAAGATTTATAATTATATATTTGCAAGTTGGCCCAGTAACGGCGTAACGCCACTCTTTTTCTCATGCATTGATAGAAACCGGCATCAACGCAAGTTCGAGGGATCTGTTTACATTATGCATGTAAACAATCCTAGCGATTAAGTTACAGCGATAGTGCCAAATTCGAGTGGAGGTCATTTTTTTAAACATTCTTTAATCTTCAAAGATTTTAATTATCTAAACAATTTTCATAAATGGCTATTTTTTAAGGAACACGTGCAATTCATTATTTTGATTTGTAAATTCACAAGATTAAGAGCTTGTATTTTTTTCTAAGAGTCAATTTTTTTACAGGGTCAACTGAGAATGTCTATTTAATCAATTTTTTCTTTGATGCTTTGCAAATTTATAAGAATATTAATTATTTGAACTATTTTAATTAAAAAATTAAGAGCTTTTCTTTTTTCTACGATTCAATTTGTTTGCGAAGTTAACTAAGAATGACTATTCAATCAACTTGTTCTTTAATGCTTTGAAAAATTTACTAGGATATTAATTATTTAAACAATTTCGATTAAAAATTAAGAGTTTGACTTTTTTCAACGAGTCAAGGTGTTCAAGGAGTCAAGTAAGAATAACTATTCGATGCCTTTTTTCCTTGTTGCTTTGTAAATTTACAATAACTGTTTATTATTTAAACAATTTCGATGAAAAATTAAGAGATGGGCTTTTCTTCTTCGAGTACATTTGTTTTGGGTTTCCACCAAGAAGTACTATTTAATCAATTTTTTCTTTGAGACTTTGCAAACCAATTTGTTTTCGGGGTTAACTTAGAATGATTATTCAATCTTTTTTTGATGCTTTGCAAATTTCTAAGAATATTAATTATTTTCAAAATTTTGAGTCAAATTGTTTAAGGAGTCAACCAAGAATGACTATTTGATGCCTTTTTTCTTTGTTGCTTTTTAAATTTACAAGAATATTAATTATTTAAACGAGTCAATTTGTTTACGGAGTCAACTCAAAATCAATATTTAATGAATTTTTTCTTTGTTTCTTTGTAAATTTACAACAACTATTAATTACTTAAACAATTTCGATTGAAAATTAGGATTTTGTATTTTTTTACGACTTAATTTGTTTACGGAGGCAACTAAGAACGACTACTCAATGCCTTTTTTCTTTAAGGCTTTGCAAATTTACAAATATTAATAATTAAAATAATTTCGATTAAAAATTAAGCGTTTGTGTTTTTCTGCGACTCAATTTGTTTACGGAGGCAACTAATAATTATTAAAGTGACTATTCGATGCCCTTTTTCTTTGTTACTTTGTAAATTAACAAGAACTATTAATTATTTACACAATTTCGATTAAAAATTAAGAGTTTGACTTTCGTCAACGAGTCAATTTGTTTAAGGAGTCAACTAAGAATGACTATTCGACGCCTTTTTTCTTTGTTGCTTTGCAAATTTACAAGAACTATTAATTAATTAAACAATTAAGAGTGGGTTTTTTTCAAACAGTCAATTTGTTTACTTATTTGAAGTCAATTCAGAATGTCTATGCAATGATTCTTTTCTATGTTGCTTGACAAATTTACCAGAACTAATAATTATTTAAACAATTTTGAATACAAAATTTAACTAACGGACTGAAAAATTAACTGCTTTGTTTAAAAATAACGCTTATGTGAGACAATGAATCGATCAAAAAAGGGAATGGAACTGACATATATAACTAGCGTTGATTCGTTCGTTAGTTGATTAAAATGCTTGAAATTAGCACGGTGTATTCTCAGTATATAAGCGATGACAATAAGTTGCGTACATTGTATAAAAAAATATTATGTTTATTTTTGTGTATTAACAAATTAATTCCGAACGAAAACCACGTTTGGCCAAATTCGACCAGTGGGCCTGTCATCGAAAAAATGTTAGTTGGAATAACTTATCGCGAGAAAGTTGTTCACTAGACTTTGAAAAAGTTTTCCTGAAAATTTGTAGAAAATTGTTTGAAAATTGCGGTAAGTCATAAAGCAGCATCGGTAAACAGCAGCAAAACATTCTAGCGGCAGTTTCGGCCATTTTTTTATCGATAGATTGTCCTGTGTACGCGGTTTCGAGCTCTTAACGAGTTGTTGCATCCGTTCCATCAATTCATATTTTCAAGTTGAAAATTCAATAGTTTTGTAGAAAATTAGTTTTTTATGAAAAAACATTTTTAATTATGAAAATTGATCTATTCCACTTTTGATTAAAATTTAATTTAAATTTCAGTTTCAAAATTTAACGAAAATCTTTGTAATCTGTCGAAAATTCACTTTTTTCGTTGAAAATTAATTTTCTTGAATTAAGCTCGAATCGACGTTATCCGTTCTAAGTTTATTAAATCAGACCAAGGAGGGAAATATGTGCACTCTAAATTAAAATAGCATTTAAAATTGGCGAGATAAAGATGCCGTTTACAGCAGCATATTTAATACATCAAAATGGAGTAGCGCAAAGGGAAGAGGCAGTCAATATGGAAAACTTTCCTATCCTAAAATCCTTAAATAAAATCAAAATAAATAAAATACAAAGGCGGAGAAAATAACTTTCGTTGGACATTTGTCCAACTATTTTACAATAGTCAGCCTAACATAAAAAACAGGAATAAATTCAAGCAAAGGAAGGAAATTTCGGAAATTCAAGAAAAGTCAGGGGAAAACAGAAGAAACTGTTTGAGCAATCAAGAGGACACCTCAAAAAACAGGGTCAATATTTACTCATTAGAACTATTCATGAAGCTCTAAATATGAGATGTTTTGATGTATCTGGATTTATATGGTATAAAGAAATCAGCAAAGCATGACATGAAAAATTCGAAAACATTTGGCAAGAATAAAGTTTCGTGCAAGGTAAAACAAATACCTTCTTATGAAATAAAAAACGTTGAGGGCGTAGTAATCCTCTCCTCCAAGATAAAATATACGTAAGTAACTTTGCGGTACAAGGTTATTCTTTTATCCCTGGCAGTTGAAAAGTTTCCCTAAACGACATTGTCACTTATATCACATTACATAAATATGACGTTCATCTACGCAGAACTACAAGACGTAAAACCGTTGCCGATTTCGCTGGATTAACGATATCTTAATCTACAAGAGGATGAATAGCCAATGGGGAACCACTGTGTGTGTAGGGGTTATTATCAAATCAAATGAAAATTTAAGCTAATATAATAAATAATACAAAACCATGCAATCTATTCTTTTTGGATCATCAAAAGATGATGCGCGATGCAGCCTATTGGCAGCAAGAAGTTCGGATTCATTGTCAAAAAATTCTAACTTTCCACCTAAAAAAAGTGAAATACTTAAGGTTTTAACAATTGGAAACGTTTATAATTTGCACAGATGTAGTTTGAATTTTATTCAAAAAAGTTATTTATATTATTTCATATTATGCCCACAACTGCTTTATGAATTCTGTTCTGAATATCATAAATAAAAATACGTAGGTACAATATATCTTTTAACATTCATAATCATTGATTCTCATGTTAACATTTATGTTGATACTGATAAAACTGTGTTGTGAATTTGATTTAAAAAAGATTAGTATTATTTCATTATTTCCACTATTACCGGAAATCAGACACCGGGTGTTTGAATCCCGCCGGAGGTAGGGGATCTTTTTTCTCAGATTGTGAAATATTTATTATGACATAAAAAATTGTAATATTATTACAAACTTACCATTAAATCGACAAAAATTTCACGTCTTTAATGATTTGAAATTAATGGTCTGCATAGAATGCTATGATCGATAGCGTAGAGCGGTAGAGCATCTGACCGGAAATTAGTGTACGCGGTGTTTAAATCCCGCCGGAGCTAGAGGAGCTTTTTTCTCAGACTGTGTAATATTTATTATTGTTGCATAAAAAATTGTAATATTATTACAAAATGGCCATTAAATCGAAAAAATTTTAATATTTTTAATTATTAATCTTACATGGGGTGGAGTCCACGTCAAGCGGATCAGGAGTTTTCGTATTGGAAAGAGATTTGGCTGTAACTCGGTGTATACAGTTCTATATTAGTGTAGAAAAATAACACTAAATATTTTTTTTAATTCAAAAAAATGGCGGAGATATGGGACTTTACAATTTTTGGTAACTTTTTTTTTATAGTTCGATATCTTTGTTTCTAATTAACCGATTTAATTTTTCAGTGTCTGAAATTGTTTGCAATAACATCTAAATTCAAGAAAAAAAAAATTATCGTAGTGAAAATTTTTTTTGAACATTTTTTTGAAAACTCAAAAAACTAAAATCGCGTTTTTGAAAATACGTGTTCTTTAATTATATTTTTTTGTCAAAAGAAGCCATACATGTACTGTACAAGTCCTGCAAGTTTTATCTTCAGGCCGCCAGTGGTTTATGAGAAAAAAATAATTCACCTTACGGTCGGAAAGGGTAAATTAAGCAAAAAAAAAAAATTACAATTTTAACCATTTTGCCCGACAGTTGGGCAATCAGGAAGATTGAATCCGTTTTTAACTCTT
>JAAAKG020130615.1:0-14707 GCA_010014905.2 Druon quercuslanigerum | reverse complement strand
TTCGGATTATATTAGTATTTTTCGTAAAAAATTTACAATTTTTATTTAAAAATCGTTAGATTTCAAAGAAGATTTTATAATTTTTTAAGTTATTTTGGCTTTTCAAATCGAAAATTGGCATTTTTTAAAACCAAAATCATTATTATTGAAACAATATTTAAAATCTTTGAACAATTTTGATTTATGTTATCTAATAATTTTTCTTTAAAATAATAAAATTGAACAATTTCGGATTATATTAGTATTTTTCGTAAAAAATTTACAATTTTTATTTAAAAATCGTTAGATTTCAAAGAAGTTTTTATCAATTTTTAAGTTATATTGGCATTTTAAATAGAAAGTTGGCATTTTTTAAATAAAAATCATTACTATTTAAAAAATATTTAGAATCTTTGATCGGATTATATTAGTATTTTTCGTTATAATATTACATTTTTATTAAAAACTCACTTGACTTCAAAGAAAATTCATGATTTTTATCAAAACAATTTAATATTATTTGGCCTTTCAAATCGGAAATTGGCATGTTTTAAACGAAAATCATTGCTATTTGAAGAATATTTATTATATTCATTTAGTTAAACATTACTTTTTGAAAAATGTTTTGAAACTTTGAATAATTTAGATTTATGTCATCTAATAATTTTTCTTTAAAATAATAAAATTGAACAATTTCGGATTATGTTAGCATTCTTCATTAGAAATTTACATTTTTATTAGAAATGATTAGATTTCAAAGAAGATTAATAATTTTTAAACAATTTTAAGTTATTTTGGCTTTTAAAATCAAAAACTGGTATTTTTAAAACCAAAATCATTCTTATTTAAACAATACTTATAATCTTCGAGACATTTTTATTTATGTTATCTAATCTTTTTTTTTTAATAGTAAAATTGAACAATTTCGGATTATATTAGTATTTTTCGATAGAAATTTACATTTTTTATTCTAAAATCCTTAGATTTCAAAGAAAATTCATCATTTTTTTAAAAACAATTTGAAGTTATTTCAGCCTTTTAAATAGTAATTAGGCAGTTTTAAACCGAAACCAAGATTTGAACAATATCTATAATCTTTTAAAAATTTTGGATTTTTGTTTATTGATTAGGATTAAAATTCTGGTATTTGAATAATAATATTTTATTGAGAAAATAATGATTTATTTCAGTTATTCGATCGAGCATTGCAGCAGTACGACAAATTACGAAAACGAGAAGCCTTTCTGGAACAGTTCCGAAAAGAGAAAATGTTCGAGGAAAATTTGGACGAATTGGACAATTCGCGAGAGGTGGTCGAATATTTAGTAAAGGAATATCGAGCAGCGACTAAAGCCGATTATCTGACATGGAGTCCAACCAAAACAGACTAAATCCACGACAAAAGCTTCAACTTTATTCTGGTAGATTTGAAAATTTGAAAAATTTTCCAATTATCATGCAGTTATTAATTAACATTTTCTCTCTTTTGAAAAAAATACTCATTTTCGTTCGTAGCTATTTTTATAACTATCAAGTTTGTAATTTTTATTTTCCTAATAAACTAAATGGCGAATATTTGTTCGTTAAAATGCCAGATTCGATATTGTGACATATTGTTATTACTTGAAATTAGGATCGATTTAAGATTATTTTTTGTGCAAAGTAAGGACAGAAATGTATACAGAAATCGCTTATAAATAATAAATAAAAAGTAGGCGCGCGAATATTATTTTTTTTCTCACGCAATTTTTAAATTAATATTAAAACAGATTTTTTGTTATTTTATAGTATTTATTATCTTAAATAGTATGCAAGGGGAATATTTTTGAATATTTTTTAAGATCGAGATCCTAATTTCAGAATTAATATATATTTTTTATTGTAATTCAAATTTAGATGAAAAACATTAACATAATGTAACAAAAAAATTGTTTTATTATTATCATAATATTTTCGAAAAATCTCAGGTAAAATTATGTAAATATTATATTTTTAACACTTTTTTAAAATACAAATTTCGCTTTTCTTCTCGAGTTTTAAAACAACTCAAAATAGAATTTTCAATTTTCATCATTTTTTAACAGTTTAATTTTGAACTGTTCAAAATTAAAATTTGAATATACAAGAGTTAAAAATAGAATTTAGAGTTTTTACCATTTTCAATTTCCTTCTATTTTTAATTATTGCAAATTCAATTTTTCCGTGAAAAAACACTAATATAATACAACATTGTTAAAAGATTCTAAATCTTGTTCAAATCATGATTTTTGTTTAAAAATTCCAATTTTCTATTTAAATTTTTAATAAAAATATAAATTTCTAACTAAAAAATTTTGAAAACTCAATAATTTTCTTAGAAAATGCATAGTTTTATTATGTAAATTCAACTTTTTTTAATTCGTCTTTATGACACTTTTATAACAAAATAAAATATTTTCTGATGGAAATATAAACTATTACACTTTTTGTTGAGAGTTCATTTTTTTTTTGTTACAAAAATTCATTATTTTAGTTGAAAATTTAATTTTTTTGTTTTTTAATAGAAATTTTAAGGAATTTATTTTTGTTGTAAAAGAATTTTTCAGTTGAAAACTCAACTATTTGTTTAAACATTCGTGTATTTTGTTGCAAAATCCTTTAAAATTCATACTTTTTTTTTAATTCATGCATTTTCTTACAAATTAGACATTTTATCAGACAATTAATCATTTTGTTGGAAATTTAATTTTTTTTTGTGAAAATTCAACTCTTTTGTTGAACATTCGTATTTTTTAAATTCAACTGAATTATTTTTTATAGAAAAATAACATATATTCTGGTGGAAATATAAACTATTAAGAATTTATTTTTTTTACAAAGATTCATTGTTTTATCATTGAAAATTTGACTTCTAAGTAGAAAATTTTAACATTTCTGTGAAAGATCATGTATTTTATAGAAAATTCGTCTTTTTTAGTAAGGAAAATTACCGTTCTTGTTGGAAAGTTTAAGTATTTAGTTGAAAGTTTTTTGTTTTATTTTTTTTTTTAAATAGAAATTTGAGTATTCCATTTTTGTTATAAAAAAACCTGTTAGTTGAAAATTTCTGTATTTTCTCTAAAATTTATCTTTTTAATAGAAAATTAACTTCTTGTTGAAAAATTCATTGGTTTTTGGTTAAATTTTTTTTTGAAATTTGTTTCTATTTTTCTTGAAAATTTATCCTTTTTAGTTGAACATTCCACTGTATGGTTAATAATGTCTATATTTTGTTGAAAATCAAACTTTGCTGTTGTTGAAAAATCGTATTTTTTAGACGAAAATTAAATCATTTTGGTAGAAAATGCATGCTTTTTTTATTAAAAAATAAACTATTTTCTGGTGGAATTATAAACTATTACACTTTATGTTTAGATTTTATTTTTTTGTACAAATAATCATCATTTTGGTTGAAAATTTAACTATTTTGTTGAAAATTTCCTTTTTTCTTTTAATATTATATTATTAATATTTTAAGATTTAAATAGTTCCTTTCTTCCATTTTGCCAAGAATTTTTCAGTTAAAATGTATGTTTGCATGTAATGTTATGTATTTTCTGCAAAATTCATCTTTTTAATAGAAAATTAACCTTTTATTGAAAAATTAATTGGTTTTTGTTTGGAAATTAAATCTTTTTTAAAATTCGTTTCTATTTTTCTTGAAAATTAATTTTTTTTCGTTGAAAATTGCGTTTACTTTTTTCAAATAATTACTTTGTTAAAAATGTACGTAATCTATTTTTTTAGATTTAGAATTTTCAATGTAAAATTCACTTATTTTGTTGAAAAATCGTCTTTTTTTAGTCGGAAATTATAACATTATGGTAGAAAATGCAATTTTTGTTTTTTTGTTGTTTTAAATTCAACTTTTTTTTAATTCGTCTGACTTGAAAACTTAACATTTGGGTTAAGATTTTGTTTCTCACACTTTCAATCCTTTTGTTGAACATTCTTTTTTTTAATTTAAAAGTTTATATTATTTGCTTGAAAAAATCAATTCTCTAATTGAAAATTATAATATTTTATTTTTTGTTGAAAGTTTATATTTTTTAGTGGAACATTCATCTATTTTTTTTAATTTGTCTGTTTTTGGTCAAGAATGAACATTTTTGGTTGAAAATTCAACTAATTTCCTAAAAATCTATAAAAAATTAAAATATTTTGTTAAAAATTATTATTTTTTTCTTTGAAAATTAATCTTTTAGGTAGAAAAATCATTGCTCTAACTGATAATTAAATTATTATAAATTTTTTTAAATTTTTCCTTTTTAGTTGAAAATTCATCTATTTTGTTCGAAATTCTCTTTTTCTTACATGAAAATTAATTATTTTATCTAAAAATGTGATAACAAAATTTTAAATTAATAAATAATAAATTGGAGAAGAATAATTCAATATTTTAAAATTTAAATACTTCGCTTTTTCATTTTGCTAAGACATTTTTTGAAATAGAAATTTAAGCATTCCAATTTTTAGTATAAAAGAATTTTTCAGTTAAAAATTCATGTACTTTCTTGAAAATTAATTCTTTTAATAGAAAATTAAATTCTTGCTGGAAAATTCATTAATTTTTGGTTAAAAATTTGTCTTTTTAGTAGAAAATTCAACCATTTGTGCAAAATTAAAAAAAAAATTTTCAAAGAAATTTAAGGATTTCATTTTTGTTATAAAAGAATTTTTCTGTTGTAAATTCATATTTTGGTTAAAATGTCTTGAGAATTTATTTTTTAAATAGAAAATTAAATTTTTTGTGGAAAATTCATTAGTTTTTGATGGAAAATTAAAATTTTTTAAATTCTTTTCTATTTTTCTGAAAAAATAGATGATGAAAAATGGTTAGAAATTTCTGTATTTTTGTGGTTGAAAATAAATCTTTTTTAGGTTGGAAATTGAACGATTTGGCTGAAAATTTAATATGTTTAGTTGAAAAAATATATTATTGGTTAAAAATAAATCATTTTTAGGTTGAAAATTCCACTGTGTGATTAAAAATGTCTGTATTTTGTTGAAAATTAATTTTTTTTGTTGAAAAATAATTACTTTGCTGAAAATGTTCCTATATCATTTTTTTTAAATATTATCATCTTTTTCAATTAAAAGTTCACTTATTTTGTTGAAAAATTCTATTTTATAGTCAAAAATTTCATCATTTTGGTAGAAAATGCATATTTTTGTGTTTTTTAAAATAAACTTTTTTTTAATTCGTCTAACTTGAAAACATAAAATTTTGGTTAAGATTTTATTTCTTCAGTGACAAAAAAATCTTTCTTTGTTGAAAATTCAACTCTTTTGTTGATAATTCTTATTTTTTTATTTAATTTAACCATTTTTTATTAGAAAATAAATTATTTTCTGTTGAAAACAGAAAACAACAGATGTTGAAAACTATTAGACTTTATGTTAAGAATACTTTTTTTTAACAATAATTCATCATTGAAATGAAAATTTAAATATTTTGTTGAAAATTCCATTTTTTCTTAGTTGAAAATGAATTATTTTATCTAAAAATGTAATAATAAAATTTTATATTAATAAATATTAAATCTCGAGATTTCCGAGACACACCTATTTTTAAGAGAAGAATAATTCAATATTTTAGGATTTAAATACTTCACTTTTTTCATTTTGCTAAGAATTTTGTTTAAATCGAAATTTAAGTATTCCAAGTATTTTTTGGAAAAGAATTTTTCAGTTAAAAATTCACATCTTTTGTTGAAAAATCGTCTTTTTTAGTGGAAAATTTAATCATTTTGGTACAAAATGCATATTTTTGTGTTTTAAATTCAACTTTTTTTTATTCGTCTGACTTGAAAAGATAAAATTTTGGTTAAGATTTTATTTCTTCATTAATAAAAAAATCTTTCTTTGTTGAAAATTCAACTCTTTTGTTGAACATTTTTTTTTAAATTTAATTTAAAGTTTATTTTATTTGCTTAAAAAATCAGTTCTCTAACTGAAAATTATAATATTTTATTTTTGGTTGAAAATTGATCTTTTTTAGTTGAAAATTCATCTATTTTTTTTTAATTTGTCTGTTTTTGGTAAAAAATGAACCATTTTTGTTGGAAATTCAACTATTTTCCTAAAAATCAATGAAAATCTAAAATATTTTGTTAAAAATTCATGTTATTTGTTAAAAATTATTCTTTTTTCTTTGAAAATTAATCTTTTAGGTAGAAAAATCATTGCTCTTACTGATAATTAAATTATTATAATTTTTTAAAATTTTTCCTTTTTTTATTTAAAAATTCATCTATTTTGTTCGAAATTCTCTTTTTCTTACATGAAAATTAATTATTTTATCTAAAAATGTGATAACAAAATTTTAAATTAATAAATAATAAATTAGAGAAGAAGAATTCAATATTTTAAGATTCAAATACAACGCTTTTTTCATTTTGCTAAGACATTTTTTGAAATAGAAATTTAAGTGTTCCATTTTTGTTATGAAAGAGTTTTTGGCTTGAAAATTCATATTTTGGTTAAAAATTCATGTATTTTCTTTAAAATTCATCTTTTTAATAGAAAATTAAACGTTATTTGGAAGATTAATTGTTTTTTATTAAAAATTTGTCTTTTTAGTAGAAAATTCAACCATTTGTGTAAAAATTAATATATTTGATTGAAAATTCGTCTTTTTTGATAAAAAAATAATTTTAATTTAATTTAATTTCAAATAAGTTTTTTTAAAAATTCGTTTCTATTTTTCTGGAAAAATAGATGATGAAAAATGGTTGGAAATTTCTGTATTTTTGTGGTTGAAAATAAGTCTTTTTTAGGTTGATAATTTATCTATATGTCTGAAAATGTATTATGTTTAGTTAAAAATTCAGCCACTTTGGGTTTAAAATTAATGTATTTCATTAAAAATTCGTATTTTTTGTAAAAAAAATTAATCGTTTTAACGGAAAATTTATTTTTTATTGAAAATTGAACTTTTTTATTAAAAAAATTCATTGTTTTTTGGTTTAGCATTTCACAATTCCATTTTTGGTTAAAAATGTCTTTTTAGTTTAAAATTCATATAGTTTACTGAAATTTTTTTTTTATAGGAAATTACTCTTTTTGTTTGAAATTTCATCTTTTTCGTTCAAAGTTCTTGTAATTTTTAGAAAATTCATCTTTTTTTGTAGAAAATGAATCATCTTGTTTGAAAGTTTAACGTTTTGATTTTGAGTTTTCTTAAATATTTATCTTTTTTATTTGAAAATTCCACTGTATTGTTAAAAATGTCTGATTTAAAAAAAAAATAATCTTGATTTTTGTTGAAAATAATCACTTTGCCACAAATGTATCTATTCCATATTTTTTTGTTTGGTTATGATCCTTTTTACTTGAAATTTCTCTCATTTTGTTGAAAAATTCTATTTTTTAGTCGAAAACTGAATAATTTTGGTAGAAAATGCATATTTTTGTGTTGTAAATTCAACATTTTCTTACAAAGATTCATTGCTTTGGTTAAAAATTTAATTATTTTGTTGAAAATGCATGTATTTTATTGAAAATTCTTCTTTTTTGGTAAAAAATTCATCTTCTTTGAAAGTTTAAATATTTGGTTGAAAATTCATTCTTTTTTCTTATTACAATTTTTTTTATTGCACACCTACGATTTAGAGAAGAATAATTCAATTTTTTAAGATTTAAATACTTCGCTTTTTTTCATTTTGCTAAGAATTTGTTTAAATCGAAATTTAAGTATTCTAATTTTTGTTACAAAAGAATTTTTCAGTTAAAAATTCATGTATTTTCTGGAAAATTCATCTTTTTAATAGAAAATTAACTTTTTATTTATTCGTATCTATTTTTCTTGAATTTTTTTTAGGTGGAAAATTCCACTGTATGGTTAAAAACGTCTGTATTTTGTTGAAAATTATTTTTTTTTAAATAATTACTTTGCTATCAACGTTCCTTTTCATTTTTTTTAAATTTTGATCTTTTTCAGTTGAAAATTTACTTATTTTGTTGAAAAATTGTTTGTTTTTTAATTTGTCTGACTTGAAAACGTAAAATTTTAGTTAAGATTTTATTTCTTCATTGATAAAAAAATCTTTCTTTGATGAAAATTCGACTCCTTTGTTGAACATTCTTTTTTTTACATTTAATTTAAAGTTTATTTTATTTGCTTCAAAAAATCAGTTCTCTAACTGAAAATTATAATATTTTATTTTTGAATGAAAATTGATCTTTTTTAGTTGAAAATTCAACTATTTTTTTTAATGTCTGTTTTTGCTAAAAAAAACATTTTTGTTGAAAATTTAACTATTTTCCTAAAAATCTATAAAAATCTCAAATATTTTGTTAAAAATTCATGTTATTTGTTAAAAATTATTCTTTTTTCTTTGAAACTTAATCTTTTGGATTGAAAAATCATTGCTCTAACTAACAATTAAATTATTTTATTTTTTGTTGTTGAATATTTATCTTTTTTAGTTGAAAATTCATATATTTTGTTTAAAATTCTCTTTTTCTTACATGAAAATTACTTTTTTTTATCTAAAACTGTGATAATAAAATTTTACATTAATAAATATTAAATCTTTCGAGATTTACGTGACACAAATTTTGTTTTGGAGAAGAATAATTTAATATTTTCAGATTCAAATACTTCGCTTTTTTTCATTTTGCTAATAAATTATTTAAATAGAAATTTAAGTGTTCCATTTTTGTTGTAAAAAAGTTTTTGAGTTGAAAATTTATATTTTGGTTAAAAATTCATGTATTTTCTTTAAAATTCCTTTTTTTAATGGAAAATTAAATTTTTTGTGTGAAAATTAATATATTTGATTAAAAATTCGTCTTTTTTGGTAAAAAAAATAATTTTCTTGTTCTAAAGTTTAAATGTTTACTTGAAATTTTTTTTGTCTTATGAGTTTTTTCTAAATAGAAATTTAAGTATTCCATTTTTGTTAAAAAACGAATTTTTCTGTTGAGAATTCATATTTTGGTTAAAATGTCAAGTATTTTCTTGAGAATTTATTTTTTAAATAGAAAATAAACTTCTTGTTGAAAATTCAAAAGTTTTTGGTTAAAAGTTCAATTTTTTTCAATTCGTTTCAATGTTTTGGTTAAAAATTCCACCATTTTGGTTTGAAATTCACGTAATTGATTAAAAATGCGTATTTTTTGGGAAAAAAATTAATCGTTTTAACGGAAAATTTATTTATTTTTATTGAAATTTGAACTTTTTGAAACCAAATTTATTGTTTTTTGGTTTTAAATTTTACAATTCCATTTTTTGTTAAAAATGGCTTTTCAGTTGAAAATCCATGTAGTTTAGTGAATTTTTTTCTTTTTTGATAGTAAATTACTCTTTCCGTTTAAATATTCATATTTTTCGTTAAAAGTTCTTGTAATTTTGAGAAAATTTATCTTTTTTGTAGAAAATTAATCTTCTTGTTTGAAAGTCTAACGTTTTGATTGAAAAATTTAATTTTTTTAAAATTTGTTTCTATTTTTCGTGAAAAATTTATTTTTTAGTTGAAAATTCCACTATATGGTTAAAAATGTGTGTATTTTGTTGAAAATTAATCTTTTTCTTAAATAATTACTTTGATTAAAACGTTCATATTTTATTTATTTTTTATTTTTATCTTTTTCAGTTGAAAATTCACTTATTTTGTTGAAAAATTTTTTTTTGTAGTCGAAAACTCAATAATTTTGATAGAAAATGCATATTTTTGTGTTGTAAATTCAATTTTTTTTTAAATCGTCTGACTTAAAAACTTAAAATTTTGGTTAAGATTTTATTTCTTTATTGATAAAAAATTCCTTCTTTGTTAAAAATTCAACTCTTTTATTGAACATTTTTATTTTTTAAATTTAATTAAACCATTTTTTATTGAAAAATAAAATACTTTCTGGTGAAAACATAAACTATTAGACTTTAAGTTAAGAATCCATTTTTTTAAACAATAATTCATCATTTTTGTTAAAAATTGAACTAAAAAAGCAACAATGAAGTTTCACATTTAAATATATTAAACCTTTTGAGAGGAAAGAATAATTCAATATTTTCAGATTAAAATATAAAAATGCGTAAACCTTATCTTTATAAATTCTACAGAATTTGTCAACTATCGAATACATGTCTTGCGAATTCTGGAGGTAACGTTGCAATAGTTATGTAACCAGTGTGACCTGGCGAATTTCGCGGTTCTGAGACAGTCAAAATTTTGTTTTCGTCTTGTTTGATTTTGAATTTTCCTTTTTTCTTAGGCGGTCCTTCTCCATTCGTTTCCTCATCCTGAAATTAATTTTTAATTTAGGAAAACCGAAAATTAAAAAAGAAAACAAAAAAAAGGTTTATTTAAAGGAAAGAATGTAGGAAATTTAAAATACCTTTTTCAAACTTTCCAAGTCCAGGATCGGTATACTTTTATAGTGCACTTGATATTCTGTTTGCAAATTTTCATAAGTTTTTATTTCAACGAATCCAAGAGATGTCAATTTTTCACACGTTCTTTGAACTTGCTCGATACAGGGTGAAAATGAACAGAGTTTTCCACCTGAAAATAAAAGTAATTCATTCATTTTTAAAACAAGAAGATTAATTTTCTAGCGTAAAAGAAGAATTTTCAACCGAAGAAGTTCAATGTCAAAAAAATAGTGGTTTTTTTCTTCAATGTAGAGTCGAACTTTTAATCGAAAAAGACGAATTTTCTACAAAGTAGGTGAATTTTCGGAAAAAAGAAAAGTCTTACAAAATTGATACATTTTTTACAACCTAGATTAATTGTTAACAACGAAAATTAATTTTCAACCAAGGTGTTGTTTCAACCTAAAATGGAATAGTTACATTATCATTTAGAAAAATAATTAATTTTAAACCAAAAAAATGAACTTTCACAAAAATACATAGTTAAATTTTCAACGAATAGTTTTTATATTTCAACAAGAAAATATTTTTATTTGAAAACCAAAACAGTTGAATTCATCCAAAAAAGATGAATTAAAAATTCTTCTTTTTGGTATAAAATAATTTTTCTTGATTGAAAATTCATACTTATGTTTAAAAATGTTTGTGTTATCTTTAAAATTAAACAATTTAGTAGAAAATTAATCATCTTGTTGGAAAGTTCATTTTTTTGTTGAAAATTGAACTTTTTTAAAGAAAATTAACCCATCAACTGCGGAATTTTTTTTCTGCCGCGGATTTTACCAGCAGCTGATGGGTTAATTGTTTTTTCGTTGAAAATTTAAATATTCTATTTTTGTGTAAAATGTGTCTTTTTTATTGAAAATTCAACCATTTTGGTTTAAAACTTATATAATTCACTAAAAATTCGTATTTTTTGAAGAAAAAATTTTTTTGATAGGAAATTACTTTTTTTGTTTGAAAATTCATTTTTTTCGTTAAAAATTCTTGTAATTTTGAGAAAATTTATCTTTTTAATAGAAAATTAAACTTCGTTTGAAGGAATTATTGTCTTTTGATTTTCTTGTTTCAAAGTTTAAATGTTTGCTTGAAAAATCTTTTTTTTTGTCTTGTTAATTCTTTTTAAAGGAAAATTTAAGTATTCCACTTTTGTTATAAAAGAATTTGTCATGTATTTTCTTGAGAATTTATTTTTCAAATACAAAATTAACTTCTTGTTGTTTTTTGTTGAAAATTAAAATTTTTTAAATTCGTTTATATTTTTTTGGAAAAATAGATAATGAAAAATGGTTAGAATTTTTGTGTTTCGTATTTTTTGCAGAAAAAATAGTCGTTTTAACGAAATTTTTTTTTTGAAAATTGAACTTTTTTTTAGAAAATTCATTGTTTTTTGGTTTAAAATTTTACAATTCCATTTTTGGTTAAAAATGTGTCTTTTTAGTTAAAAATTCATGTAGTTTACTGAATTTTTTTCTTTTTTTTTATAGAAAATTACTCTTTTTGTTTCAAAATTAATCTTTTTCGTTAAAAGTTCTTGTATTTTTGAGAAAATTTATCTTTTTTGTAGAAAATTAATCTTGTGGTTTGAAAGTTTAAAGTATTCATTGCAAAATTAAATTTCTTTTCAATTAATTTCTGTTTTTCTTGAAAATTTATATTTTTTATTTAAAGATTCTACTGTATGGTTAAAAATGTCTTGATTTTGTTGAAATGTACCTATTCCATTTTTTTTTAATTTTCATCTTTTTAGTAAAAAATTAAACTTTTATTGGCGGATTAATTGTCCTTTGATGGAAAGTGTTTTTTTTTTTGTGAAAAAAATTAATTTTCTTGTTCCAAAGTTTAAATGTTTGCTTAAAAAATATTTTTTTTGTCTCACTAATTTTTTTTGTCTTACTAATTTTTTTTAAATAGAAATTTAAGTATTACATTTTTGTTATGAATGAATTTGTCATGTATTTTCTTGAGAATTTATTTTTCAAATACAAAATTAACTTCTTGTTAGAATTTTTGTATTTTTGTGGTTAAAAACAAATCTTTTTTAGGTTAAAAACTTTCATTTCATTAAAAAATCGTATTTTTTGCAGAAAAAAAGTAGTTTTAACGAAATTTTTTTTTTAATTTCCATTTTTTGTTAAAAAATTATTTTTTTTATTCAATAAAAAGTATGTAGTTGAAAATTCATTTTTGTTTTGTTTTTGTTGAACATTTATTTTGGGTTAAAAATTCATATTTTTGGTTAAAGATTCATCACTGTAATTAAAAATTAATTTATTTGGCTAGAAACTCTTCTTTTCGTTTAAAATTTACTCTTCTAATTGAAAATTAAGCTATTCGGTTTTTGTTTTTTAATTTTATCTTTATTTTTAGTCAAAAATGTATATTTGATTGAAACTTCATATTTTCGGCAGAAAATGCATCTTTTGGGTTTACAATTGAATTATTTGATTAAAAATTCATTTTTTTTTTAATTGTACTGTTTTAATTAATAATTGACTGCTTTTAGTTTTGGTTAAAAAATCATTTCTTTAAAAAAAAAAAAAAAAAAACTATTTTTGGTGGAAGATTCGTCACTGTGATTAAAAATTAATTTCTTTGGCTGTCAACTCTTTTTTTTTGAAATTTACTTTTCTAATTAAAAATTAAACTAATCTTTTTTTTTGTTGTTGTAAATTTATCTTTATTTTTAGTCGAAAATGTATATATTTTATTGAAACTTCATATTTTTTGGCAGAAAATGCATCTTTTGGGTTTAAAATTGAATTATTTTATGGAGAATTCATTTTTCTTGTTAAAAATTGTAAATTAATTTTTCAACAAGAAGTTTAAATTTCTATTGAAATGATGAATTTTCAAAAAAAAAAAAAACATGAATTTTTAACCAAATTTTGAATTTTCAAAATACTAACGAAATACATAAATTTTTAGCCATACAGTTGAATTTTTAAATAAAAAAGAGACACTTCAAGAAAAAAACGAATTTTTAGTGAAAGCAGTTAAATTTTCATCTATAAAAAGATGAATTTTGAAACAAGAAGTTTAATTTTCTACCAAAAAGACGAATATTCAAACCATGAATTTATTTAAACATTTAAATTTTAATAAAAAAAAGATGAATTTTCAATTAATTTTTAATAAAATACATGAAATTTTAAATAAAAAGACAAATATTTAACCGAAAGCAAAGAATTGCCCAATAAGAAATTTAATTTTCTATTAAAAAGATGTATTTTCAAAAAAATGCATTAATTTTTAACTAAATAATGCTTATAGCACAAGTGGTATACTTCAATTTCTATAAAAAAAAGAATTAAAAAAAAATTGGGGAAAAAAGAAGAATTTTGAACCAAAAAACCATAAAGTCAATTAATTTACTAGTAAAAAGATCAACTTTCAAGAATTTGCAAACGAATTATTTTATTTTTAAATAAAAAAAGAATAATTTTCAGTTAAAATTATTCTTGACAAAAATTAAGTACTTAAATTTTAAGTTTAAAACATTAATTTTTAAAAAGGATAAATTTTCCAGAAACAGAAAAACAAACGTAAAAATAAAGTATTTAATTTTCAACCGAAAATTCGATTTTTTAACAAAATAGAATAATTTTCTACCAAAAAGACAATTTTTAAATAAAATACAGGAATTTTTCACACATTTTTTTAATTTATCACTAAAAAAGAAGAATTTTCAGCAAAAAATGAATATTTAATTTCTAGTTAATTAATTTTCAATGCAAAATTTAGTTTTTATGAAAATAGTTCAATTTTCAATAAAAAAGATGAATCTTAAAAAAATTGACTTTTAACAAATTAATTTAACCCAGGAGTTATATTTTCAGCCAAAAATGTTTGTTCTTTAAATAAAAAAACACTTGAATTAAATAAAAAAGACGAATTTTCAACAAAATGATTCAATTTTCAATCAAAACATTTTTCAGTCAAGAAACAAAAAAAAGGGGTTAACCAAATTAGTTTAATTTTCAAATAAAAAAAGACGAATTTTCAACAAAATGATTTTATTTTCAACCAAGAAGATACGTTTTTAACCAAAAATTAATTTTCAACAAAAAAGACCAATTTTAAACCAAAAACGGAATAACTAAATTTTCAACAAAAAAATTAATTTTCAAATAAAAATGTTAATTTTCTACTAAAAAAGGCTAATTTTCAAGAAAGTACATGAACTTTTGAAGAAAAAAATGAATTTCTAAACAAGAAGAAGAATTCTATACCTTATTCTATATAAGAATTCTATAAATAAAAAATAAATAAAGACGAATTCTTAACCGAATGTTGTAATTTTTAAATAAAAAATAAGAATTTTAAATAAAAAAT
>JAAAKG020130614.1:0-37796 GCA_010014905.2 Druon quercuslanigerum | reverse complement strand
AGAATACACTCGCACTCTGATTAAACCCGGTTCATCTACAAGTTTGTCCAACTCTAAATCTTCCATTCGCTCCCTGCCAAACTAATCTTAGATGTAAGCTCCTGCTCGATTCAGCGGATATATTCCTACCGTAAGTTCCTTCAGATAATTCATATCCAGCCTAGGGAAATGAGGTATTTGGTGTTTAATAAGATGAATCCATCTGGCATTCCAGGTATGCAGGTTGTCAATTGTAACTCTGGCCTGGACGACGTTGGGTTCACGTGATTTTCATAACATTGTTTGAGCTAAGTCTACGGTCACTTCAGCCATCTGCATGCAAGGACGATACTTGTTGAGGATCAACCCAGCAATACGGTACAAAATCGCCGATGTTAATGGTATGGTTCATGTTCATGAGATTTCCAAAGAACTTAAAAACAGATTTTATGTGGCTAACAGAGGTAGCATTTTATGGTTAATAACAAGTTTTTCAAGAAGCGGTAGGGCATCACGATAACTACGGTCCACAATGATGATGTCATCGTTTTCGAACCATTCTCGCAGCCCATCAACATCGACTTCGAATTCATTAGCAGGCATGGCAGCATTGTTATTTCGAGAGTCAGAAAAGTAGGGCCCATGAATATCCAAAATATACCCGCCCGGAGCTACAACTGAGGTTGGCTTTATTAAGTGGCGACCTTTATGAATGCAGTATGAGTGAGTGCTCTGAAATTGCTGGGTTTATGGATATATGCATAAGTTCCATCTATATAGGCAATCACTTTTGGAACTTCAGGAGTGGGATGATAAAGTTCATTTGCGAAGTCCGTTTTATGTCTCTGTATATACTGCTCCCGTGTTTTAGCCGTCAACCCTATGTTGTTGGGAACAATACGTGTCATCAAAGACTGAGTCATCACTCAGCCCTTGGCAACGCTTACACGCATCACGTTCAGCATCGCAATGCGTATATAAATCCCTGAATTGCTCGCATATTATGCGACTGATTGAATTGAATTTTTCCTCTGAAAACTTTTCTTTATTATTAAAATCAGGCTCATCAATCTTCGTCAATTCACGTAGACCTTGCAAAAAATATTGCAATTGGACACCAGACAAGCGATAAGGCCTATTGCAAAATTCTAAACCTTGCAGCAGGATGTTCGGTATGAAGCCACTCACATCCAAATGTTCAGGGCAAGAACGAGTTGATTCCGGTACGTAAATATTTTTTTTTACAAAAACATTAACCCTACATTTCACCGACAACCTAGTCACATCTTGCATTCTGTTGCAAAATATACAAGAACTATTGCTTCTTTGTTTTAAAACATTGAGTGTCAGACAATTAGAATCAAGTGCTAAATGATTCATCTCCATATTCATGCTTCGATTGCAGTTCAGGCATACCCTCGTATTTTCATCAATCTCTTGAGGAGCTATTTCATGTTCAGCACGACGATAAATTGCAATTCTTTGTTTTCGCTCATTTTCTGCATCAGATATGCGTACCATCGCTCGTGGCTTTAAGGCGATTGCACATATGTAACAACTTATTCTGAGGGGCGGCATGACTAAATTCCAGACATAGCGAAATTTTTCAGCGTTATTTTTTATAAAATTGACTCCAATATCAAACAAACATTACCCCAGTCGAAGAAAATAGAAAGTTAATGCAGAATTTGTGTGAAGAGTAAACTACAAAGATTCTTTCAAAAAAAAGGACATATATAATGTAAACATTTTGGAAATTGACAATCAGGTTGCCACGGCTGCAAAACCTTCTTCATTACAAGCCACCGATGGCCTCACGAGCCCATCTGTGCACGTCGATAGCCACAGGCACAACTGTACTCCGGGCCATCTGTGCACGTCTACATTTCGACGTGCATAGTTGGGAGTCTCCAATATGTGCACGTGAACCGTTAGTAGGATACCATCTGTGCACGTCGAAATTTAGTTCTTTTATATTATTTTTATTTTATTTAGTCATTTAGACATTTAATTGACATTTAGACGTGTACAGTTGGGTTTGTCCCATCTGTGCACGTTGAAATGTAGACGGGCACAGATGGCCTGGTGCACAGTTGTACCTGTGGCCAACAACGTGCACAATTGTGCCTACGGCCACCGATGTGCACAGATGGGTTCCTCCACAGTTGTACATCACCTGCAATTCACAGGACCTGATTAATTAGTTTGAAAAAGTAGGTACGCACTTAGTGACGTTTAATCACATTTAGTTTTTGTATGATCCGAGAACTACGAATGAACATTTTACAGTAGTTAAACTACCCCCGGACACCTTTCTCATACTTTAAGTCTTGACGACGTAGTTGGTAAGACATAATTCATTAGTTTGAATGAGGAATTATGCCCTTGGTAATGTAACTTCAAATTCAGTTTATGTCACCATGATCCAAAAACCACTAATTAATTTTTTACGAAAGGTAAACTACCCGCAGACACCCACTCAGTATTACAGTCTTGACGACACGGTTAATTGGACCTGATTAATTAGTTTGAATAAGTACGTATATAATTGTTGATGTTTAATCAAATTCAAATTGTGTTAGCCTATTCCAAAAACTACCAATTAATTACTTTTTACAGTAGTTAGACTACCTGCAGACACACTTCTTATACTTTAGTCTTGACGATGTGGTTAATAGGACCTGTTTAATTAGATTGAATAAGTACATGAAATGCGACCTACTCGACATTCAGGAATGAATATTATTGTTGCGGGGTTCCAAACTACAAAATATAAAAGGAACAGAGAGTTTGGCATGATCCCTGAGCGTAGTGCCAAAAAGTCTTCGAGGGCCTTCTTTGGTCCCTCCTATCTTGAAACCTGGCATTTTTTGGACCCAGTGTCTAAGGACTTTATTAGATCAGGATATTATAAACTACATTGCACTACAGTTTCAGGCAATTTGAGCAAGACCATATTTTCCACAGATGTGTGCGGGGTCTTTTAAACAATGAAATTTTAGTATGATATAGAAAAGATAGTAGAATCTGCAATTGTTTATCTAACATGAACTATTTGACATTTTCTTCGCTACAGAAAAAGTAGTAATTTTGATTGAATCTTCATGTAATCAGTTAATTAATAATGTGTGTCGTGAAAATTTAACTGTGTATTTCGTGAAAACTAAAGCATTAAAATCACAAATAACTGATATAAATAAGCAATTTCAGATTTAATTATTTATCTCATATAGCTTTTTCCTTCAAAATTTGTTATGTTTAACAATGTTCAAGAGTCCATTATTTCTCGATTGTGTAAACTATTTTAACAATTAGTGAATTCTAAGGTTGTCAGTTTTTGATTTTTAACAATAGATCGATGGATGAATCTCCAATAAGTGAAAAAATACACTAGATATCGTATTGTTGTATTTTGAATATCAAAAAAGTTTTTCTCATATAAACAAGGTAATTTTTTTACATCAGTAAACTAAAAAAAAACGACATAGTTTTAAATGGCCGATCTAGCTCAAAATCATATCAGACTTGGATACAATCAGAGCTACATATACACATCATTTAAACGAAAAGTAAAAAGTCATAATTTCTTCACCAAAAGGAAGACAATTGAAGGGTTACGTTTTGGAAATTGGAAAGTGTTGATTCCTGATGGGCATCCTAGACGTGCTTAATCGAAATTGCTTTACGTCAGAAGAGTACAAAAAAAAATTCATGTCGTTTGTAAAAATACTGCGATTCTTTTTAAAAGGTTATTTACTTTAAATTTAAATTTGAGTTAAATTACTGACGAAAGAGTAATCAGACGTCCACTCAAGGCACAGAATAAAGTTCTTACTTAATTTAAGGTTGTTTCCGTTTTTCAAAAAATTCTTCAGCTCATATAAATTTTCAAATCCAAGACTTCAAAATTAAAACATTTAAAATTTATAATATAAAAAAACAATTTCTAAATATTGTACCTAATGCTCAACAGTGATAAATTTGAAGCGTTTAAAATTGAAAACTAAACATGTGAGATTGCACAATTTTAAACTTAAAAGTTCAATATTGTGCAATTTTAAATTTTAAGTCTTTGAAGTTGAATGGTTTTAAGGTTAAGAGCTTCAACATTGGATAGAATTTCCAGATAAATCATCCCCAAGCGAACAATTTTAAGAAGTTTGCCATCAAAATTTAAATAAGTTTAAACTCATTTCAAAATTCTAAATAAAACTGTAATCCGATCAAAGACATTTAAAAACTGGGTTTATTTAAAATGAAAGTTTTCATAATTAAACAATTTAAATTTTACGGCAATCAAAATTTGATAATGTGCTAAACTAAAAAATTTGTTTGAGCCTTAAATTTAAATTTCTTAATGATCAAGGATTTCAATGGGAAATTGTACAATTTTTTAAATTTACAAACTTGGTGCAGTGAAAATTGCTTGCTATTAAAAAGCATATTTTTTGTTCGATACGATTCAAATTTGGTCCATGAATAATAAAAGGTTTATTTGTCAGTACCTCTTCCATGCAGACACCATACACATTGATTTAATTCTTCAAGGATATACTCGCACAAAAAAAGTTAGATAATCCAATTATTGTCACAAATAAATATAAATTTAAAAGCAAAGATATTGGTCATAGATGTGTTTACTTGATTTAAGCGTTCACTAGATACTCTTCGATCAAATTGTCACATCTGTGCCAGTATCCAAAAGCTTTCTTTTAAAATCTCGAAAAAAATCTTCAAGTACATAGTAAAAGTAAGCAGAAGCTAATTAAATAGAGAGGAAATTGATATGTGCGATCAGGTGTAATACTTTACATGTGTCTCAAATGGGTCATACTCAATGTTCTTCACGAGTTTGTGAAAGATTGGGCCAAAAAAAATAAGTTACACTCTCCAATTAGCTATACAATGATAACCAAAAATTTGGATACGACTTTTACGTACAAGAAATCCTTAATTTGTAATAAGTGTGCCACAAAATAAAATATTTTAAACTTATACTTAAAATTACTTTAATCGTCGCTGGAGCCAAATTTTTGGCTACTGAATTTTGATACTCTGGTGAGAATACAGAGACATCGTTACAGTAGATAAATAAGTTGTGAATTTTCTATCAAAAGTGAAGGGCTTTAGTTACACAGCAAAATTGATTATCTTCAACGTCTACATTTTCAAAATTATTTATGAAAATTCTTACCACACTCGCGCCTCGTCCGCTTTGACTAGCTATGCCTGACTGTGGTTGAGGGCTGTTTTGTTGGGGACTTTGCACTAGCAGAGGTCTATCAGCTGCCGTCTATAACAACAAATGAAGGAATCATATAAAAAATTATAGCCGGGAAATATCAAATAAAACAATAGAAGAATGCCTATATTATAAAAAGATCTCGCCACCGCTCTTTTAGGAATCGAGATCCTCACTAAATACTTGCTACTTCCCTAAATGCTCGTCACCGCGCTAAATTTCTACCCTACCTTCTCAAATGCCCGAGAAAAATTCCTAAATACCCGTATAACTTTTCAAAATGGCCATCCGATCTTCATTAATGCGTACTACCTCCCTAACTGCCCGCTACCTTTCTAAAATCCTGCCAAACCTAGTTAAATGCTCGCACAATCATCTGCCCGATTACCATCCATACCATGGCCGTCTAACTGCCCGCTCAACTTCTTTAACTGCCTGCCCAACAATCCTACCTACTAGGCAGGCCAAAGTGTGACAAAATATTTAAGTTAAAAGATCTAAATTTAAAAAAAGTAAGAATAAGACAAATTTTTAGTCAATTTTATTGAATTTGAATATCATTTTATTCAATGAACATGAAAATATTTGACACCTTTTATATAAGTCATTTTCGCTGGAAAAATCATATTTTCTAAAAAGAATTTTAATACCCAATCATGAAGTTTCAAGAAGACTTCAAATTTCTAGATATGTTAGGCTTTGTTATTTTTTCCCCGAATGATAATTTTAAATAAAAAAGTATTATATTTGAAGATTTTTTTTCTCATTAATTTACTTTTTCAGTTTTGTTAGTGTTTTTTAACCAGAAATTGACATTTTTAAAAAATCTGGAGAACTTTCTGTTATTTTGGTGTTTTTAATCGGGAATTATTGGTATTTTTAACACAAAACTATTATATTTCAAAGCCTATTTAGGACTGTTCAATAACTTCAGGTTATGTTAACGTGTTTTATCCATAATAATCGCTAAAGGATTATATTGACCCTCAATAATAAATTTTGTAGAAATTCTTGATGTAGGTTGTTGGCTTTAAGGTCAGGTGAACTGACACTAATTAAGTTGTTTCAAACGTTTCGGCACACAATGGTGGCCCTCATCAGTGAGTTTTATTAAATCTGTAAAAAGTACATGATATCTTGTAGGTACGCAGTTTTACATTTGGAAGCATAATTCTTTGATTAAGATCTCAATAAATTTGTGTACGGAAATTTAAGATTTTGAATTAAAGTTTTAAATATAAGTATCCAAATTTGATGTCTTTTAAAACAATGTATTTCAATCAATCAGAAGTAGTGTAATAATGCTATTACTAACCTTATAAGAATCTGTACCAATTATTTGGCATAATGACGTGTTTTTGGCTTTTTTTCCTCCTCAAGAGAGAATAGCAAAATTTGAACGTCGAGTGCCGAAAAGTTTGAAACAACTTAATTAGTTTCAATTCACCTGACCCTAAAGCCGACAACTTACATCAACAATTTCTACAAAATTTAACGTGTTTTACCTGAAATTTGTGTTTTTATCAGCTTAGTGTTTTTCTTCGAAAATTTTGATTAAAAAATCATTCGATTTCAAAGATGACTAATAATTTTTTACAATTTTGGGTTCATCTGTATTTTTAGTCATTAATCATTAGATTCTAAGAAGATTTAACATTAATTTGAACCATTTTTACCAGAAATCAGTTATTTAAATACACAAAATATTGGCTTTAAAAAAAGATTTACTATTTGGAACCATTTTTAGTTAAATGTCTTATAAAAAAACGTAAGATTTTTCAGTGTATCATTATTTTTCAGATTATCGTTTCATCGTAAAACTCATAATTTTTGGTTTTGTTGGCATTTTATAAAAGAAAGTGGTACTTTTAACAAAAAATCATTTTGAAAGAGATAAGAAATTGTCGACCAATTTTAGGTTATGCTCGTCTTTGAAATTGTTACCGGAAATCGGCTACATATTTTGTTTAAATAGATTACAAAGAAAATTTGCAAGATTAAACAACTTTTTATTATATTATTTTAGTGTTTTTCAACAGAAATCAGTTTAAATTTTGAACAACTTTAGGCCATGTTAGTCTTTTTCGTCAGAAAAGTGTATTTATCATGTTAATGAACAAAAATGCAACGACTTGATTCTGGATATATTGTAAAAAATATTATATATTAATTATGAAGTTAAGATATCAATTTTCATCAGTTATCAAAATTATTGTCCTTGCTTCTCTTTTATTTTAGATAATTTATACTATGAAATACAAAAATATTTTATTTGTGTGCTTCTTTTCTGGTATAATATAAGATATATATATATATATATATTTTCGAAACAAAAACTGTAATTATTAGATATAATATTTTAAAAAGTATGGAATCAAAGTATTTTCAAGAATATGCCGTAAAAAGGCAGATCTATTCCCTGAATCACCGTTCAATCTCCCTAATCGCCCGACCAGTGCCCCTAACTGCCCAACCTACGTAACCATAAAAGATACAAAAAAAAAGTAAGTAGTAAGCAGCCCTATCCGACTCTAAAAAGATGGTCGGTCCTTATTGTTATGAGTTTCTATGTGCGAAATTTCGCCGTATGGCAGAGCTTCTCGTAGGTGGTCCTACTTCAACATGAAATCCATTGGTAGAAATATTTGTAAAAAAACATAAAAATGTAAACATTTAGCAAATTTAAAGATGATTCAATTCCAAAACTCATTATTTCTCTTATTAAAAATATTTCTAGAGTGCTAATTACATGTATTGAACAATGGAGAGTGATATAAATCGTGTAATTAGTGTTACTAACCATCTTTTGTAGAAGAGAAATAGATATATCAAGTGTGAAATATATACATTTTTGTATCTCTAAAAGACTGAACGATATACATTATATATTTACTTTTTTATAAATGTATTAAATACAGGAATATAACAGTACATTAATTTATTTATCGCAGTATTACGCTTAGCTTTACTGCTATTTTTAAAGCGATAAAATATATTGTACTTTATATATAGTAAGATAAAATCGTATATCACACAGCTTTCTTGATGCTTTTGTCAGAATAATAAAATATTTGAATTTATTAACATTATAAATTAAGTATTATATAAAACTCTGAGATTCTTTTATAATAAAATACATTTATATAAATGTTTTATGCACAGCTTTCTTGCTTTTTTCAAAGAATAATATATACCGCGCCTTTTTTTAGCCGTGGTATCAAATAGTTTTTCTGCAATAAATAGAAATAATAAATATCGCATTAAATAAATTTAGTTTTATACTATTTATTAAATAGAATTTTATAGTTGAAAATTCAAAAATTGTTGTTTGGCGTAAAATATTCTACTGAAAAATTCGTCTACCAGTCTAAGGATTATTTAGAAATAATTTTACAATTGTAACCTTCCGGCTATACCTTAGGAAAAAGTAGTATGGAAAAATCATTATAGGCCTATAATTATTTTCCTATACATTTTTCACGATTATAGGACTACTTATAAGAATAATTATTCGATTCATCATAGGAAAAATTCTAATTCTAATTCTTAATTATTGCAGAAGTATAAGAGATTCATAGCTTTTAAGTTTCATTATACCCACATTGTTAAATAGAGCTTCTTGAAATATGTCAATTTTTATGTACTTTTGTGTGAGTAGTTCAAAATAAATGATTAATTTATACTTTCTTCTACTTTTTGTAATAATTACTTTAATATTATTAAGTTATATAATGATTTTCCTAGAATTTTCCTTAGAATCATTCCAATCAGTATTTCTGTAATCGCGATATTTTTTTAGGGAATTCAATATAGACCTAAAATGATTTTCCACGCCAATAAAAGATCAGAAAACCAGATGTAAAAAATTTTATTCATGTTTCTTTTTAATTACTTACTTATTTTTTAAACAAAAACATCCCGAACGAAAAGGAATTTAAGTAAAGAATAAATATAATCACCAGATGAGGAACATTCAGAGCCGGGGAACAAGAGCTATTGTTAGGTTAAAATTCGGACATTGCAACTAAAGCAATTAAAATTGAAAATTGTATCTCTTCATTAATTTTTAAAAATTTTATTCGAATGAAGTATCATAAATATAATAATTATTATTTATACATACCGATGATATAACTTTTCCAGATAATATCATCGCGGAGAAAATGTTTCTCGCTAAGAAACTGACCAGCTGTCACTATAAAATCTTCCCTATTTATTGCTTTCTGATATTCAGCAACTAAATTTTGAGGCAATTTGAAAAAATAATTTTTCCGCTCTTACCACGACTCAAAAGGTAGCCGGATTGATAGTTATGGAGCAATGCCTTTTACCATATTTTTCTTTTTCATGACCTACTAAATTTTGACATTTATTTTTACTCGCATCCACCGCTTTAGATGTTTGCACTTTTGTAAACATTTTAGGCTTACATTTGATAAAATATTATATAATTATTATTTTTAAGAAAATTTCCCATTTAACGGTATGTTAAAGTAGGACCAGGTGCGAGAAGCGCCGCCATGCGGCGAAATTTCGCGCGTAGCAACTCATCGCAATACGGACCGAAACTTTTCTAGCTGAAATACAGAGTCTGAGAAGGGTTATTATTAAGAATAAACAATAAATATACTTTACCTGTATGACTAGAAAACTAGTAGGCTGAACTGGTTCTGGATCAGGTTGCTTGTTCAGGTTGATCAGGTCGAATTCGCATTCATCTTCCAGCCACGAGGGAAGCTCCAGAAGTAACGAGATGTCCATTTCCTGTACCTCGCGTGGAGTTGCCAAGGCCATCAGTCCTGCATTTACCTGTTTCAAGAAATTGGATAATTATTTAGCTATTTAACTTAATTGAGACTTAAACTTAACTGAGATGGTGAAACCATCACAAACCTGATTTAGACAAAAGGCACTGATGCTGTCTTGCTCCTTATGAATAATCCTAACAGGCTCGGGAAGACTAGTTGTGCCACTGTCGCTACCCTTATCTTCTCCAGTTCCCGATCCTCGAGTATAATTATCCATTCCACCTTGATTGGAGTCTAATATCGTAGAGAGTGACCTTCTTTTACCGAATACTGACCTAATAAATATATCCTGTACAGCCTCTTGCCTCACTAAATAACACCATAAACGATTTGCAGGCGCTGTTGCAGATAATCTAGTGCTAAAAAAAAGTAAACAGTCAAAATCTCTCCTTTCAAATGAATTTCTTACTTATATAGTCGAATATTTAATTACTTGAAAGGGGTGTTCCCTTTTTCCAAAAGAGATCGATACTTGTGTATCGCAGGCTTTCCAGGCGTTGGTATTGGATCTGGGGCACAGCCAGGTATGAAATTCGCTGGTGGTGGACATTTCGAGTCTAGTTCTTCTCTTAAAGATTCTTGCCACCGAGCTACGATCCCCAGGGTTCCGTGAATCAGTGGACTACACACTGGTAATTCTATAAAATTGAATACAGATTTAAAAATATCCAAAATTCCCTGATTTCTCCTTGACCAACTTTTTGTTTTCCCTGACATTTAATATTAAAAGATCAGCATTTTGACCTTGTAACATTTTTTACAACAGAGTATTTGATAAGCGGAATAAAATAATTAGAGATTAAATTTTAAATTCAATTGACTTATTTATTTCAATAAAAAAACATGAATTTCTAATAAAAAAAAATTTCAATATAATAATTAAATTTTCAACAAACAAGTTGAATTTATAAACAAGTAGTTGAATGTTTAACCTGTATGGATGAATTCTCAACAACAAAATTATTAATATAAAAGAAGAATTTTCAACCAAGCAGCTTAAATTTCTAACAAAAACGACAACATTTCACAAAATACATGAATTTTCAAATAAATAGTTGAATTTTGAAATAAAAAAGATACATTAAAAAAATTCAACTTCAAGAAAAAAAAGTGGTTTCAACAAAATAGTCCAATCTTCAACCAAAGAAATAAAGTTTTAACTAAAATGATTAGTTTTCAACACGCAAAGAGTTTTCAGTCAAAAAAGAAAACAAGGTTCATTCAAATTATTGAACTTCCAAGCCAAAAGACGAATTTTCTGCAAAACAGTTGAATTTTCATCCGAAAATATGAATCTTCAACAAAAAATGATTTTTTAACAAAGCAGTTCTATCTTCAACCAAGCTGCCCAATTTTCAAACAAAAAATATAGATTTTTAGCGAATAATGCAATAGTAGAAATTGTAACCAAAAATGTTTATTTTAAATCAATACAGTTGAACTTAATTAAAAAAGACGAATTTTCAACAAAACAGTTGAATTTTCTCCCAAAAAGGATGACTTTATAAATTTTCAACCAAATAATAAAATTTTTCACCAAAAATATAATTGTCGGAAGGAAGAAACTGCAAATATATATACATATATATAGAAGGCAAATAAATTACTCGCAAAAATATTACATCAGGGTGGCCACAAAAATTCATTTTCAAAATTCCCTAATATTTCTCTGACCATCAATATCTGAAGTCCCGAATCTTAAACTTGATTTATAAAATTGACACTAAAGGACTATTGATTATCGCAGCGAATTTTAAAAAAGAAGCACAAGCGCAAATAATACAAAAACAGTTAAGGTCATTCTTGTTTATTTATATGTATAAATTTAAATAAACAATTATGACATCAACTATTGTTTTATAATTTTACGCTTGACATTTTCTTCTCAAATTTCAATTTTATCAATAAAGTTAAAGATTAAGTAATTTGGAAATAGTGGGTACATTTACAACATTCTTCATTTCAAGACATTTTTAACATATAATTTTTTATAAACGGAATAAAAAATTTAAAAATTGAAATTCAAAATCTTCAAATTTATTACCATTGACATTTATTTAAAGTGCCTCTTATAGAAAGTCCCTAACTTTCCCTGTTCAAAAAAATTCCCTGTCTTATCCCTGATTTCCACGTATTCCCTGGCCTACGACCACCCTAATTAAAGACCATTGTTTTTAAGAAAGACTCTATTTTTCCAAACATCAGAGTAAATTTGAAATACCTTGCAACTCTATTCCTGCGACATTTAAAAAGTCCTGCATCTGTTGCTGCAGAATCCTAACAATGGCTGATCTCAGAATACACCAGCTATAAGAATTCGGATTCGAATGCTCGGTATTATCCTTTGGTTTACTCTTTGGTTTTGCGTTCGTGTCGAATACATCTTCCTCCTCTTCCTCAGAATCGAGATCCGAAACCGCAGAATCAGAAGAATCGTAATCGATTTCATCGGCGTATTCCATCTCTATTCTCGGCTATAAATTCATCAGCGGTTATGAATAACAAAAAAGAGTAACACAAAAGAATGTTCTCAATATCTTTATGAACCAACCTTCATAAGAAAATACGAAATCATGCTCATCTGGGGCGAAACAAATTGTTCCCTGTAGGTTGGTTTATCCTCTTTCATGCTTGGCTGTTGACCCGTAAACTGACCCAAAAGCTTCATATTTAGCTTCACTCGCTGTTTTGTCAACGAAGTCATAGTGCTCCAGACTCCACTACCTGATGGAATTTCACTAATGCTCTCTGTTCGTTCAACGATAGGTGTTCCGGAACTTTGTCCTCCAGTGCTTGCAACTCGCAGTAATTTCTTGACGCCTCCTCCGAAAAGGGTCGACCATGTGCTGTTATCAAAATGTTGACCTACAAGTCTATAGAGAATGTGACAGTCGCAGCTTGACAAAGCGTAGACGAAAAGACTCATGTAAGAAGCCACGAATGCCTCGGCGAGTAGTATGTTTAGTTTCGGAGTATCCTCGTCCTTTTCACGAGCCAGAAGTGCACGTAGACTAGTCACACCTGGCCATTTTGTAGGAGAAGTTGTGATGACGACTCCATCGTCTGTTGAATATCGTCGGTGGTGCCTACTCGACGCTACTAAGTGACCTCCTGAGAAGGATTCGATCTCCGAGGAAGCAGGGAAGCTGTTTCAATTAAAACGTGGATGGTTTAAATGACAAAGCTAATCTCACGACGGGCATTCCACGCAAACAAATAAAATAAAACCAGAGATCTCTGGGTTCAGTAGTTCAATTTTAGGTAAAAATGGAGAGTTAATTTATTACTAAAAACTTGAAATTTAACAAATTAAATCTAACTATCAAACCTGGAGAACATTCTCTTAAGTATGTCCATTTAATTTTTTTAAAAATAAATGAATAAAGAGGAAAGTAAAAGAAGGCAACTTCCAAATCCAAATCCTTATTTTTTCTAGTTTTCTTTTACTTTTAAAACATTTAAAAAAACATTTTTTAAACTGACTAACATTTTGGTGTTTATTGGACTGTCATTCGACAACCTTTTAAAGAAAATAAAAATAAATTTTTTAAAAGCCAAAAGCCATGAGGAAACCAGTATGTCCTGGGTCCGAATTTTAGCAAATAACATTAGAAAATTGGGTTTAATTTCAAAAAATTTGAATTTTCAAATCTAACAAATGATTAGAAAATAATGTCTGGGCGGAAAAAATTTCAGATCAGAATGAAAATTGGGAAAATGAATCCTCTTAATTGCTTAATCATTGCTTCGCTGTCGATGCCATTCAAATCAACAAAATTGAGCAAATAAATCGCTTAGTAAATACTTGCAATTTATATCACCGGAGAGAATCTTTTCATGAACGCGTCTCGTTTTCTCATATAATGTCTTACTATTGTAAGGTCTTACATTTCTGTTTACTATACTTGAAAAATAAATCAAAACTTTGTGAAGAAAAAGTGTAATAGTTTTTTATTTTGAGTAGAAAAAGGAAATTAGGTAAAAAGGGGACGGTCAATAACTCCTGAATAAGACGAAAAGAATATAAACTCACCTATCGAATTGTTGATGTTTCATAACAAAAGTATCAGAATCACAAAGTGACTGATAAATGCAGGCACTGAGAGCTACGGCAAGGTCTCTCATGATGAAGACTTCACAGTAATGAGTATTTCTGTGAGGCATTGGTGTGTTGATTAACTCAACCAAGGTTTGCAGCATGTCATGAGTCAAAGACTGGAAGAAAGATGAGATTGTCACCCTATACTTGAAACACTAATCGAATTTACTTGTTGAATCTAACCCAGACTCACCTGTAAATGTCTAACTGGATCAGCAATCACTGTCTTATTACAAGCCACACTTGCACTCAATAAGGGTAGAGTCGTAGGGAATGGAAGTGGACTCAACAACTGTTGTTGCGTCTTCTCCTGTTGCAATTCCTGAAGTAACAGAAGTAACTCCATCCTCACAGATGCCAATCCACCTCCAGAAGCTCCATGCAGGGAGCAGTAAGATAAAAGAGTCCTGAGTAAAGTTTCATTAGCCTTGAGCCACTTTTTCCTTTTCGCCGCCCTTTGTACTTTCGCCTCGAAGTCGAGTTTTTCAGCCAATAAAATTTCATGTAAAGTCGGTTGCTCTCCAGGTCTATAAGGTGGTACATCATCCACCATGAATCCTTCGTATTCCGAAACATTATTCGGATCTCCATCATTATTGCTGTAATTACAAAGTTGTTTCAGCGCATCGACTTCCCTTTCAAGCCAGACGTAAAGCTGATATCGCAGCTGTCCTCCATCGACTTCGAAGCCTGTAGCTAAGGTGGACAATTCTTCCATCAGAATCTTGAGACAGGCGACAAATTTCAACTGTTGAGCCATTATGTCCAGCTGTCCATTTTTCACCTCCTCTTCTTTTTCCTTTTCAACTTCAGGTTTCTTATTTTTATTATCCAAGTTCATACTCAAGGGAGGACTCTCTTCATCTTCGTTTTCTTCCGGATCATCCCAATTCAAGACTAATTCATCACTGTCTCGATCGACTGGCTGTGACCAATCTAAAGTTTCAGATTCTTGAGCCGCAGGTGCTGGTTTCGGTGCGCTCCAGCTTATAATTCCAGTGTCTATCTGGGAATCTTGAGTCCTAGACTTTATCGGACTGTTCAGGAGGCTTGGAGAATCTTCGCAGTTTGCGTCCATGACTTTGCTAGGTAATTTGGACAAAACCTCCAAGGCGAGAGCTGGACAACCTGCCTTGAAGTGAGCATGAGCTGTCGTGAAGTATAGCTGTCTTTCAAGAGGAGTAATGCTATCTTCAAGCATGAGCTGTTTATCAGGTTGCCCTTTCGCTTCTGTGCCATAACTGAATCCTGCGATGACGACAGAATGGCCTTTCTTTCTATCTTGAGCTGTGGAAGCAATATACTGTCTAATGAGCAGAGGATGTGTCCGGAGGTAGACATAAAAGTTGAAGACATTCGGGTTAGCTGTCGAGCCCTCAGGCTTTTCACACTCGTCATTATACTGTGGATGCATTGTTCCCACGTTGGTCAATAACAAGGTGTTCAGTGAACCAGAATGGTCCTTCAGAATCCACAAGGACATACTTCGGAGGAATGGATCTGGATGTGCATTCATCATGTCCTGATTACTTCCATCTTTATCACATCCAAGAATTTCTTCGTACAAGAGTCTCTTCAGGTTCGGAGAAGTCGTGTCATCTTCGTAGAGCCTCGCAATTACCATTGCCAACTGAATGTCGTTCAGCTTATTTAGACATACGTCAATAGCATCCTTCAAGGCTCCAGCTAGCAAAAAGAAGGCAGCTGCATGTTCGAATCTCTGTTTTCCCAAGAGGGCAAATGCATTTTTTAAAGCAGCCTTACGCCATCGATCTTCTGTGAAGTTGTTCGCGAAGAAGCCCGTCATCCTATCGTCTCTTTGATTTCTGAAAAGACCCCAGACCAGGTTCTTTTTCTTCATTGCGAGGTAGTAAATTGCAGCATCGAGTGGATCTTGCTTTTGTTGGAAGGCAGCTTTAGCAACCTTTTCGATACATTTTTTCAAAACCGCATTGCTTTTGATCCACCATCCGACGCCCAGTTCTTTCAAAATGGACCACTTCGGTTGACCTTTCGCGTAAGAGGGAATCAATGCCAATAATTCCTCTTCAGATTCAGAGTGGAAGGCCCATACAAGGTTGTTTGTAGCAACTCCTATTTTCTGGAATTGTGCTCTTTGCGCCAAAGGCAAGCAGCGAATCAGATAATTGTAGTGCTTCATCGCGAGCAGGAAGCGCAGACCACAATCATCTAAAGAATCTGTAGAGACAGCTTCTCCATCGGGAATGCCTGTTAAGTTCTCCTTTGCAATGGCATTCTTCGCAGCATCAATCGCAAAGCGTTCAGCAAAGTCGACATTGCAAGTCGAAACGGTATCAGCGAGAGCGAGAAGATGCATTTGATCGAGACTTGAGAGCCCAGGCAGATGTGTATGAGTTAGAAGACGGGATAATAATCTACCTTGACGTGGGCCAAAATGAGAAATGCCTTGCCTTTCAGGAACTGAAGACCTCCTGTCTTTCTGACGAGAGGAGTCGTAGTCATCATCCAACATGTCATCCAAAGAATCTCCTTCGTCCACGTTCCCGTCAAACAACTCGTTATAATCCTGTTTGTCTTCCTTCTGCTGAATTATCGTATTCGTTTCTTTGTCCGCTATCAACAGCGTCCACAAAGGCAGGGGAGAAATGGAAGTAATCTCTGCATAGTCCAGGGTCAGTTCTTCAGGAATGTGAGTTGTGGAGCCTCTGGGTTCTAGGGGAGAAGTCGTGCCAACATAGCTAACAGACATTGTCCTTGATCTTGACCACCCACCTCGTTGTTTCATTAAGGTCTCATCATCTGCTCTTATCGAACACGAACTTGCAATGCACCGCACTAAGTGGGCGAGGATCGCCTTCACCCATCTAATCTTTCCAGAATTCAACAACTCCATCAGCTGTTTCGGATGATACTGAGGAAGAACTGGACATGCTATTCTCGAAGCCTCAAAGAGCCCATAATCCGGCATGTAGTCGTAGCTCGTACTGTCACTTTGCATTCCTCGTTTCTTTTTTGCATCCATCATTGTCAAATTTATGCTACTGACTCTGGAAAGATGTGGCATGGAGGAGACGTTAGCTAGCCTTCTCTGTGAAGTTTCATTAGCCAAAGTTCGCAGATCTTCATCTCTTAAATTCCGACTTGCCTGGAACTCGTCGGATTCCTGATGTTGAAGTCCAGAATGGAAACAGTCATTCTTGGGATTTGGTTTCCATTGAGAATAGACATGCATTTCGGAATCCATTCCAACTACCATTATACCATCCCTGACCCAGGATATCTGCATAGGCAAAGGTGGTAAGCCATCTGCAGTTGTTAACTCAATTTTCCTCAACTTCATCCAGCGGATTTCGTCCACGAATTGCGGTTGGGCCAACGAAGAAGTTTTTCTCAAAATAGGTCTGTTAGTACCCTGGGATTCTTTCATGGCTTTCATATTTGCTTGTGCAAGATCTGAGCAAACTGGAGTGAACAGCATGATCTTCGAACCAACCCCGACAGTCAAAATATGCGAGCCGTCTTCCTTCGAGACCCAATCCAGTTGAACTAAATGCTTCTGCGTGAGCGGACAAGTGTTGCCATTTTCAATAATTGACTTTCTCAAAGACTGAAGAGTGCTGAAGGACGGAACTGCAAGCAACCCTGCATTTGCCTTTGTACTCTCTCCATTCTCTCCATTCCTGGGTGCCCTTACATCTTCATGGCTAAGCGTTTGCAAAACCTGAGTCAGTCTTTGTTTCTTCTGCAAAAATCTGCTATCATAGAGGTAACTCAAATCCAAATGCTGATCGACCTGAATTCTCGGTAGATGAATATTCTTCAAGTGGATAGTGTCCTCCAGAATCCACTCGCTGCCACCAGTGCTTTCGCACTCGTATATCGCCACACAGAGGTTCACGTACCTAGAATCAGGGTCGCTTTTTGTCGGACGGGTAAACGACTTTCCATACTTGTAGGCGCAGGCTATTCTCCCACTATAAGCTGCACTGATATTCAAAGGCTGGCCTGTGATGTCAATTGTAGATTCTTTATCCTTTCGAATCATCTCCCACTCACACCAGTCATAACTAAGCTGGTTATCTTCTCCATTTTTAGTCACTTTGCACTTCCAAAATCTCACTGTACTATCACTACAAGCCGTGACGACAATATAAGGCGCAAAACAAGCTGGATAGATAGAAGAACTGCTTAGATGTCCAGCAGCTGGTGCCGCGTGGACGACTTCCACTCCTTCAGGCAATGGCAACTCTTGCGTGCACACTTTTGTTGTCGTTATCAAAACATGACTATTTTGATGGCGTCTATGAGCGAAGGTCGCATCATAATCTGCCTGGCTCTCGCGCCTGCTTCTATTTCCACTTTGACTAGGTCTTCGAGATCTTCTCCCGTCTGCATGACTGTATCTTCCCGGCATTCCCTCGTCGTCCTCATCCTGGACTAATTGAGAATCAGGAACGTACATCATCGATCCTGATAATCCATTAGATTCGGGCTGAGATGCGATAACTAGTCGCCACATGTGCACCGTCGTTCCCTTCTGCGTTCTTTCCAAAACAACGATGTAAAATGGTTCCTCGAATATCGAAGACTGTTGGAGATCCACCATGGCGTCTAATGTCGACTCCATGAGACCTAAATCGTTCGCAGAAGTATCGACGCCAGGAAGTTTCTCATCACTGCGTTCTCCAGTTATCAATTGTTCCTGAAAGACATGGAGGAACTGAGTGTTCTGCCAATCATGTGTCGCATCAGCGATGGCGTCGAGTTGAATCACACACCCGGGTCTGGCAGTCGACTGTTGCGAGACTATCTTGATTCTGTCGTGAATTGAGTGACGAATTCCATCGTCTGAGGAAATGTCGGTTGACAAACTAGCCATCGAATCCATCATTCTACTCCTCCGTTCACTAATCGAAACCTCCGCTAACAATGTTCTTGCATCAATGACGGCTTGATAAACTCGGAGAGACTCTCCATCACTTGCTACGAAACAGGCGCTTGGAGAATTGGACAAGTTCCCTAATGTTGTGCTAGGTAGAAGTGTCGGAATCCAGGCCACGTTGCTGAATGCAGAGATCTGTGGAGAATTGATGCGGGCTAGTTCGGAGACACCTCCACTTTTCGACAAAGGACC
The DNA here is from genome assembly GCA_010014905.2 of Druon quercuslanigerum. Lineage (NCBI taxonomy): Eukaryota > Metazoa > Arthropoda > Insecta > Hymenoptera > Cynipidae > Druon > Druon quercuslanigerum. The sequence goes on along the minus strand of JAAAKG020130614.1, from coordinate 18,552 downwards.
GACGGCGTCGACTCGCCAAAGGATTAATTCACTACAGAATCCAGTTGCGGACATTATATCTTTATTGCTCATGTCACTCTTGTTAATCAGCGTATCTATCGATTCTGCATCGTCTTTATGACCCCCGGTAGACGGGAAATCTGGAAGAGCGACGTTGTGATGTGATGTTGTTACGAGCAGCGGTAAGACAGGATGACATGTAATGTCATTAACCCGGAATCGATGTCCAGAGGCTCTGCATGCGTGACCAATGCTGAGTACCTGAGAGAACTTACTTTTATCTGCAAAGGTCAGTTGCCAGAGATTTAAAGTTCCATTCTCGTGCTTTGAAACCATCGAGACTATTGGACTAGGTTGAGTTAACATATCGTGAACACTTTCTTGAGTAGGTTTTCCGTTTTCTGTGGTTCCACTTTCCTGAGCAGTTCCATTCTGAGTGTCTACTTGGTTCTGTACATTTTTGATCAACTCTTGACCAGCTTTGGAAGTTAAAGTGGACTGCTCTTCGTCCTGTTCTAAGAGACTAGGCAAGGGTGTCGTGATTTCGTTAGTCTCTGCCGGTTTTGCTGCAGATTTAACGACCTCACGGATGCTTAGCAATGGGCCACCAGTATTATGCGAGTACATGGAGACGTTGTGGCTCATTGTTGAGGCGTCGCCTAGAGGAAAAGCGTTGGGAATTCGAGTAGAGAAAGAAATTTGTGCTTGTCGAAAGGATCCTGGGTGGTATTCGTCTAGCCACTCGATGTGCCAGATGAGAAAGGATCCATCGATGGGATGGATTGAAAATAAAAGGTCTGGGTTGTGATGCCAGTCGCGGAGTAAAGTTTCAATTTTTGTGTCCAGAGAATCTGGTGCGTGATTCATTGAGGAAGTCGCGTCTGTCGCTATCGAATTAATAGATGTAGTATTGCTGCAAGAAAATGGAAATTATGTTTTCGTCTTTCACAGGAATAAACGAAGATTGTCTTCTATTGATAAGTTAATGGAATGGTTGTTGTTCAGTGTGCAATTAAATGAGTGGATGTTAGATTTTGATGGTCTGCTGATCTTTAAATTATTTAGAAGAGCTTTAATTGTCTTTTTGTCTTCTACTATAGTGATAGGTTGTAGAATATAGAGAAATTGTAAATGCTATAATTATAAATCCTTAATTTTATCATTTTTCGAACATATCAAGGGAGGTAATACTAAAGATCTAGTTTGTGTTTTTAAGGGATGAGGGATATAGAAACCAAAACATAACAGCTTGGAGTTGTTTACCTAAGGCTTTGGTGAGAGTGGGCACTGTGAGGAAGGCTAGGATGAGACGATGTTGTATGTGCTGTATGATGTTCATCACTACTGTGTTCCTCTTGACTCATCGCGCGCCCACCAACGTTTGCTTTTTGACTCGATTGGTGTCTCGTGCCCTTCTCTGTAGGTCGCATCATACCATAACAGGATAAGATGCTGCCTAATAAACCATATTTCTACCCAACAACCATGCATCATGCAGTAAATCACCTAAACTTATCGCTAAATGAAGCCTTTCATTTATATACTTTAAAAGCATAGTCTAAAAACCACTGAATTGCTAGTTTAGGTTTTTAAAGTTTCCTTTTAAAACCATAGTGTGTATTCTGAATTATTTACTTTTCTTTTACAAAATATTAGTCATCAATCATGAAACTCGTTTAAATAGGCTTCTAATACATAACATTGAAGACGTGTAAGTTAATCAAACAAGAGTTTAAAATCAGTGCAATTTAAAACCAGACAGATTCGATGCAATCTATGAAAGCAATTAGAAATTTGAAACTCACTTGGTGTTTGCTCATCTTCTGAATCGTGATCTGCATGATCCCCTTCATGGTTCTGCATACCTTCTTCTTTTTCTACCACCTTCCTTGTGAGATCCTATAGACAAAATTATGAATTGGACATGCTTCATAGTGACCATTAAGAATATTTTAGGGGTTATAGGGGACTCCAAAAAGTATAAAAGTTACAATAAATACACATAGTTGTATACGATAAGTCGAGTTTAATACAACTCTTAACAGCCAGGGAATAATGAGTTACTCTTCTTATTTTATATCTTTTATCATTATTGGTGTTATGAAAATTAAATGAGATAACAAAATTTCTAATTTTGCTTTCGCCTCTTCTTAATAATTTCTTAATAAAACCACGGCTTTCCATTTTCTTAATATTTTCAGTCAAGAGGCATTAAAAATACTGTAATTCTTTAGTATGGGGTTTCTCTCTGAAATAATTAATTTTCTTATTATAATTATGACATTTCGCAGTTTTAATTGATAAGAAAGAATTCGTTCACATACTGGAAAAAATCCTATTCAATTTATAATTGAATAAATCGGAGAGTAAATTGTGCTTACTTTAGTTAATAATGAATTATAATGAAAGCTATCAAAATTAATTTTTAAATATAAACTTCGAATTTCGCGAATATGAATTTATACAGATTCAAAATTTTGGAACAACATAAATGCCAAATGATTTCAAAGATTTCAAAGATTTTAAAAAAGATTTAAAGAGAGTTAAAAAGATCTCAATGATTCCCCAGTTATTTAGATCATTTCTATTTTTATACAAAAAAAAATATTTATTAGAACTGGAAATTCTTAAAATTATGATTTGTTTTCTAAAATATTTAATTTGTTTATTGAACTCATGGTAATTTTCATTTAAATTTATAAGAAAGTAATCGTTAATCCACTGGCAAAGATTTCTATTTGATTCATAATTAAATAAATCCGGCAATAAATCGTGTGTACTTTGTTTTTAAATCGTCAATAATAAATCATGATCGATTTTATAAAAATACATTTTGAAATAGAAACATAGAATTTGGTAAACGCGAATATTGGAAATATTTTAAAATAATGAAAATCCCAAACGATATAAAAAGATTTCACAAATAGTTCAAGTCAATAGTTGAACTTTCAACATAAAAAGATGTATTTTTAAACAAATAGTTCAATTTTTGAATTTGCAAACAAAAAGATGAATTTTCAACTAAAAAAGATAAGTTTTCCAGCAAAACTAAAACAAATTTTCAAAAAAAAATAGTTTAATTTTTAATCAGAGGCGAATCTTAACGCAGAAAAAAATATTTTTAAGAAAGAAGTTTACCTTTCAATCAAGTAGTTGAAATTTGGATACAAACATGGATATTTAACAAAATAGTTGCATTTTCATTAAAATATTAACATTTAAACAAAATAGATGAATTTTTAACTTTTTTTAAAAAAATGGTAAACTTCCAAGCAATACGATGAGTTTTAAACCAACAAGATGAATTGTTACATGTTGCAGTTCAAAAGACAAATTCTCTACAAACAAGTTGAATGTCAACCACGAAAATATAAATTTTCAACAAAAAAGACGAATTTTCAACAAGATAATTAAATACTCAAGGAAAAGGATTAATTCATTAATGTACACTATATTCCATTAAAAAAATAATTCTCAACCAAAAAAAACGACTTTCTAACAAATTAAATTAATTTATAACCAAGAACGTACATTTTCAACTAAAATGATGAATCTTCAATAAAAAACATTATTTTTTAAGAAAAATTGTTCCACCTTTAACCAAGTAGTTAAATTTTTATTCAAAAAGATGATTTTTTAACCAAAAAGATTAATTTTCTAAAAAAAAAAGAATTTGAAATAAAACACATGAGTTTTCAAAAAATTCTTGACCATTCAAATTAAAAACATAAACTTTTAAACAAATTGTTGAATTTTTAACAAAATATTAAAATTTTTCACCAAATAGTCAAATTTTTAATTAAAAAAAGATATATTTTTAACAAAATAGTTAAATTTTCAATCCAAAAGATAATATAGATATCTTCAACTAAAATCATGATTTTTTCACAAAGTAGTTTAACTTTTAACCAAGTAGTTGAAATTTTGATAAAAATGTGACAGTTAAAAAAAAAAAGTTGGATTTTCAACAAAATAATTAAATTTCCATCCATTCTGAACCAAAAATATAATAGCATACTTTCAAAAAAAAAAAAAAACTTTCGACCAAAAACAGTTAGAATTTCTTATTGGGTTCTATTAATTCAGTTCACAATCAAGCGGAACCCCGAGGAAAAGGGCAATATTCTTGAAAAAAATGGAGGAAAAAGAAATTTTTTAAAAAACGGGAAAAATCGAGGAATAGGTGAAACAGTGTGAAGTCTGGAAGAGGCTGTAAAGTTTGGTAAAAGGTTCACTTCATAAAGAATTCTAAACAAGTAAGAAAGCAGTCATCATTAGATCAAGTCCCCTTGGGAAATTTCGTGCATGATCGTAAACTACAAATGTAATAAACTCCTATAAACTCCCATGTATGTTGTGCAGAGACTTTTAAAAGTAAATAAAGAACGAACCTGCAAGATGCTTTCAGCCTGCATCGTAAAATGCATTTCCTTATTATTCAACCAGTGCAAGATGAAATTCGGTTCCCTATCCGGATCGCCAGTAATTAAACTTGGAACGAGTGGAATATCTGTAAAATACGTTAATACTGCATTTCAACTTTTAAGTTTAGGTTGCTCATGCCTTATATATCCCAATTAATTTTTGAGAAATATAAAATTAGAATCCTTCCAATTGCTTCACCTGTTTCTGCATTGATGCTAGCTGCCAGATGAAAATGCATGCCAGGATAGTGACCGGAACTTTGATAATTGTTGTGAAAGTCGTGCACTGAATAAGTTGATGGCAGTGTCGGAAGAGTTGGTGCAGTGTGACCTGCCTGGTGCTGTTGTTGCTTTGCGTGACGTCGAATGTGGAAACACGTTCTGCAGATATTAAAAAATGTACCCGAATTTACACCGGTTTGAAATAGTTAAGTTTTAAAATTCATCAGGTTGAGAAGACAGATAGAAAAACGTACTTCATGTGTTTTAGACGTTGCATAAATCTGTGTTTATGCATACTATGGTGGCGATGCTTCCCGTGATGTCCATGTCTATCGGTTCCTTCGAATTGACTCATATTAGCTAAACCTTCAATCTCCGGTGGAATAGTTTCCGTCCAAACGCGACAAATATTATCACGACAGGAAGTAACTAACATGTTTGAAACTGATCCCCTGTTTAGACAAATACAATGATATAATTAGTTCCTTTTAATTTACGGGTGATTTTTGTTCTTCGTATTTATTTTTCTTTAAAATGCTTTCATACTTCGGCATGTATTTGCTTGTTTTCCGCCAAGAAATGTGAGTTACTGCCCGAGGATGAGCAACGTAAACAAAACTGTAACTGTCATTAACTGGTTGGCTAAACGTCGAATGGTCAACGCTTTTTGATGGGAACACTGGAAATAAGTATTCAAAATAATAAATTTGTATCGGATCCTTTACATTTTAATCCTGATAATAAGGGGCCATTTAAAAACCACGTCACATTGACAAGGGGTGGAAGGGAGTTAACTGGTTTTGTAACGATTTGGGACCTGCGGATCGGGGGTTAACGCAAAATGAAACACCACACATGGGAAATATAAATATAACTTACAACTATCCTTTTCTTATTTATAACAATAAATATTTTAACAATTTTTTGAACTGCCTGAAAAAAATGAAACATAGTGATTTTATTTTACAAGAAGAAACATCTAAGTATAGACTTGACACTCTTTCCCCTACTTTTCTCTTTACCCTTCTTTAAAAACCTGTATTTACGAAACATCCACTTTTTCTTTTTTTCGTGTAAATGTAAACTGAATTAATAGAATTCAATAAGAAAATCGAACATTTTAATAATTATAATTAACTATTTTGTTGAAAATTCGTTGTTTTTTGTTGTTAAAAGTAATTTTTTTTAAACAAAATATAATAATTCCATTGTTGGTTGAAAATGTATCGTTTTTAGTTAAATATTTGACAATTTGGTTTAAAATTTATGTACTTTATTGTAAATTCGTTTTCCTTGAATGAAAATGAATGCTTTATTTAGAAATGTAACAATTCCATTATTAGATAAAAGTTGATCACTTTTAGATTCAAACTTAACACTTTGGTTGACAATTTATGTATTTTGTTATAAATTAGTCTTTGTGGTAGAAAATTATTATTCTTCTTTGAAAATTTAACTACTTGGTTGAAAGTTGAACAACTTTGTCAAAGATTTATTTTATTAGTTGCAAATCCGTCTCTTTAGTTGAAACTTAAACTGTTTTGCTAAAAATTAAAACATTTTGTAGAAAATTCGTCTTTTTGGTTCGTGGAAAATTCAATTATTTGGTTAAAAAATTCATCCGTTGTCTGTAGGGAATTCGCGTTTTTAGTTAGAAAATTCATCTCTTTTGGTAGAAATTTTATACTTTTTGGCTAAAAATGCAACAGTCTGCTTAAAAATTAATCTGCTTTGATGTAGCATTTAACTCTTTTGATAAAAATTATTATTTTGGTTGAAATATCAACTATGTATTATATTTTTCGTTGAAAACTTTTTTTAAATTGAAAATGGAACTGCTGGGCTAAAAGCTGAACTTCTTTGTTAAACATGCTATGTTTTTTCTATTGACCATTCAACCATTATGTTGAAAATTTAATTATTTTTCTAAAAATTTAACTATTGTATCTTGTTAGAAATTTTTTAATTTTGTAGAAATCGAACTAATTTGTTGAATATTTGTCCTTTTTGGATATAAAATTCGTTCATTTGGATATATCTTCAACTATCTTCTAAAAAATTACTCTTTTTGGTTTGAACATTCTAGTATATGGTTAAAAATTCAATTGTTTGTGGTTGAAGTTTAATCTGTTTTGTTTAAAATTCCACTTTTTGGTTAAATTTTCAACGGTTTAGTTAAAAATTCGTTACGCTTGTTTGAAGGCTAAACTTTTTCGTTGAAAATTCATCACTTTTTGTAAAAGATTAATATTTTTTGGTTAAAAATTTAACTATTTTGTTGAAAATATAATATACTTCCCTTTTAAATGTTAAGCGTTTCATATTGCATTCAATATGGTATATACATTTATTTCCCCTCTTCTCTGAGCAATTTAGGCTGTAAAGTTTGTAAAATATTATGTTTGTATGTGCTTTATTCTAGGCATTGAATTGAATTAAATTGAAGACGAAATTTTCACTCAAAGGGGAGGGGTGAAGAAAGCTTTCAAAAAGCATGACGTAGTTTTTGAAGGGCCTCTAATATAATTAGAATATTCCTTAGTCTATAGCCGGAAGATAATAAAAAAACTCACATGATTTATTTTCGAACCAAATTTTAACTAGTCTATCATTCATTCCCGTTGTTGCAAAAAGCGTGCCATCGGGACTGAAACTCATTAGATGAACTGGCGTCGCTGTGCGGCATTTCCACACACAATTCCAGTTTCCAGCCTCGTTTGTTGGCCCCGATTCTGCCGTCCCTGGACTCTCTGCTTCTCCGCCGATGGAAAACGTCACTGCGCCAGCTGGATAGAAAAATTGTATTGTTCACCAAAACTAATTGAAGATCATTTATTAATGTTTGATTATCACACAAATAAAATGACAATTTACATAATCCAAGCAGACTCTCAATCAGAGAATATCAAAAACAATAAAACATTAAACATTTTCAGATGTGGGGAATGCATGCCTCGGACTCACTTTAGAATTAAAAAAAAAATAGTGTAAATTCATTGCTTATTTAAAATATTTTTTTCATCTCAATTCGAACTGAATTAATAGAACCTAATAAAAAAATCCAACTATTTTTGGTTGAAAGTTCAATCTTTTCCGTTCAAAAGACTACTATTAAATTCTTGGTTACGAATTAAGCTTTTTGGGTTAAAAATTGTATTATTTGGTCAGATTCACTTTTTTTGTAGAAAGCTCTAAAAATTAACTGAAGTTGAAAATTATTTTTTTTTCTTTATTAAATACTAATTTTTTAACTAAAAATTTAACATTTTGTTGAAAATTCAACTGTTTGATAGAAAATTCATCATTTTCTCTTAAAACTTCTACAATTTGGTAAAATATTAAACTCTTTTGTAGATAATCGTTTTTTTTTTTCTTGAAATTAATGATGCTTAATAAAAATTTACAACTCTATTTTTTGTTAAAAATTGATCTTTTCTAGATTAAAAATTCTACAATTTAGTCAAATATGTTATAAATTGATGTAATTTATTGGAAATTCATGTTTTTTAAAGTTACATTCCACCAGTTTTTATTTTAGAATAAAATCTTTTTTTGTTTAGATATTACCTAAGGTAAAGGTCCCAGTAAACGTGACAGTCCCAATAGTCGCGAAACTAATTTCAATATTTTGTTTTGAAATGTGTTAAAAGTAATATATTTTGATAAACCCTATTTATTCTGAGCATTTTATAGGAGAAAATAGAATTCACATTCATTCAAATTAAATAAAAAGTAAGAAAATTAACATCACGATTACTTCATATGTTTGGTTGAAAACTCAGCTGTTTTGTTAAAAGTTAATCTTTTCGGCTTGAGAATTTAACATTTTGAAGGACAGCTAGTCAAGAAAAGTAAATAAATAATGGTATTAGCAGATAATTGTGAAAAGATATGTCTTTAGTTTCCGTATTTTTCTAAATAGTAGCAAAATAGTCTCATCTCTAAAAAAAAGTTAAATAGTGTGCTGAGTCCGAGGCCTGAGAATGCCAAAAAACATATGACCTTAAAAGCAACAAGGCGATTTAGAAAATTGCTAAAATAAAAGCTTCAAAATAATCCATTACCAACATTTTAAATGAATGTTTACTTAAATATTGGGAGCACATGGATGTTTAGCAATGTACTATTATCTAACCATTCATGCTATGCAGTTCTCTTATCATGACGCATGCTAGACAACATTTTCTTGTTTTGGCCTGATTGCAAGAACAGCAACCTCTGAGAACATTCTGAACTAAAGAACAAATGCCCTAATGAGTATCTGATTAGGCAATTTAATGATTACAAGTAGCCAGTAATAATAACCACTGCTTCGGAAACATAAACAATAAAGTGCTGAAATGTAAAGTGGGATCGTGTATTTTTATCGTTCACTCCAATAATAATCTCAACATGCAGAGATAGTAACAATACATATGGTTCATTCTCAAAGCGAATGAACTCACGATCTTGCGAAGTATTTCCTGTTACATTTTGATCAGCTGCCGTCGCAGGAACTTCTTCCGTTTGTACTGTTTTCGCCTTTGCCGCTATAGATATACCACAAATCAACACTTTTCAGGAAAGAGACATTTTCAATAACAGAAATAAAAATATTGTATACAAATATATGTATGTCTTTAGTGACATTTTTTTAAGTTCGAATCCTTACAAAATTCAATCTATTAATTGAAGATTTCTACACGCACTTGGAAAGTAAATCTGTTAATAATTTTAAAGCCTGTGCATTGAGACGAAAAGAACTGCTTCGGTCAAATCAAATAATAATATATAATAATAACAATATAATACTTTTGAAACATAATATTTTTAAGGGCTGTCATCCCAAAGGTAAAAAGTTCTATTAGATCGTGCCATTAATAATTTTTCTTGTCCGAATTGCAATTTAAAAAGAAAGGTGATTTTTCTTATCTCCTTTTTTTAATATATCTTTTTTTATTAGAAGTATGGGAAAAATTTATTTTTGCTAAAACTAGTTTTGTTTACGGTGAAAGTGAATTTTACTCAAAAAATTCTTTCAAAAATTAAAAGAAAGTCTAGGCTTTTAAAACATTTTTGAGGTAAAGTGTTAAAATTAAAGATTTTTTAGATTTGAATTTTCCCTTATCATCTAAATTGCTACATATATTCCTAAAAATAATATTGATTTAACTATATTTGTTCAAAAGTAACATTTATGATTTTTATAAACCATCGAAGTAAATAAATTCAAAATATGAAAATTTTCAAATAGAAAAACCTTGTTTTTTGCACTGAAATCGTTTCAAATTATTATCAGAGTGACAGCTGGTCACAAAATTCTATAAAAATTTAACAATAATTATGGTAAGAAACATTTTTTGTGCCAACATATTTAAATTTAAGGTTTCTTCAGATTCGTATTTCACCTAATCATCTGAACTGCTACATATATTCTTAAAAATTATAAATTTTTAACTATATTTGTTCAAATATAAAAGTTTTTATTTTATAAGCAATTGGGAATATATAAATAATACAAAATTTTGCCATTTTTGCTATAAACAATTTTGGAGAAAAAATATTTAAAGGCCCCACATAAGATACATAGAAAAGTGATTTATGGTGAATTGTGGATTGACACTCATTTATTTTTTAATTTATAAACACAAAAGGACTTCGACGAATAATGCTAGTTTTTTCTTTGTGCTGGGTCTTTTGATTTTTTGGTTTTTTCTCTAATCACATGGAATATTACAACATTCTTTTTAAATGATAAAGGTTCAATTATATTTTTCTAAATGTAACGTTTATGATTTTTATAAACAACTGAAATAAATAAATGCAAAGTTTTGACATGTTCGCGTAGAAAAAAATTGTTTTTCATTAACGCTGCCTCAAATTATTTTGAAAGTAACGGCTAGTGATATTTTCCCATGAAAAGTTAAGAATAATCAGACATCAATCAGACAACAATTTTTGTTCCAAAATGTTATAACTTGTGGATTTTCACATTCGTATTTCCCCCTCTCACTTGAACTGTTACAGGAATTCTTAAAAATATGAAATATTTAATTAAATTTATTAAATATGAGAATCATGATTTTCCTAATTAATTGAAAGCAATAAAGTCAACATTTTTGTATTTTCGCGTACAAATAGATTGTTTTATCATAAAACCTGCCTTATAATGAGTTTGGAATGTTATTTAATCACAAAATTTAATGAAAAATGATTAATAATCAATTTTATGAACCTTTGTCTTATCGAAAATCAAAACGGTATATTTTTTAACATGCCACAAGTTCGCCTTTCTTTCATATTACTTTTGAAGATATGAACCATTAATAATTAATAATGATAAATATTTTTCACACAGATTGAAATTTCGTAAACATTTGTTATTGAATCATAACAAATTTGATAATTATTAATTGACTAATAATAAGTACAAATGCTTTAAGTCTTCCAAAGCAATACAAAATTGAAAAAAAATTGTTTTATGATCAAAAATGCACAATTTTCATTTTGTTTTTGAACTTTGTTTACAAAAATAATTTTTAGTAGCTATTCAATAACTTCTGTGACTTACTAGTAATATAGATGTACTATTAAGCAGTTTTAGTGCAAACAGAAATTTTTTTCTACGCAAAAATGACAAAATGTTGCATTTTTTTCAATTGTTCATATAAATAATTGCTATATTTTTTAATGAAAGTAAAAACATTCAAGCGATTAAAGAAATTCGGGCAAAATTTGTAAGCCCTATAATTTTTTCGACGGAAAAAGTACATTTCGTCCCACTGTGTCTGGATTTGATAATTCGATTACTAATATTTGTGCTGATGCCCCGCGCTTGACTGGTTAGAAGTTAAAAAAATTCGAATACTTTTTAAGTTTAACCGCTTAGATATCAAACCTGTAGAAAATTGTATTGGTTAAAAAATATTTCCATAGTTTTTAAATCCTTTTTTTGTTTAAACTAACTTCTCAGGTCCTAAAATTTCGCATAGTCCAACAAACACACTTTGCGTAGTCCGTATTTAAAAGTGCTTAGTCCGAAATCAAAAAGTGCAGTAGAAAATTATCTTTATTTTCTAAGGAGAATTTTCAGCTTTTAACCCAAGATTTCAAAACTATTAATAATATACGTCCATGTTCATTTGAGCTAATATTCTTTAGCCTATAAGTTACCCAATTTCTTATTCATTTATAGCATACATCAGTCTTTCTCTGATATGCCTCTTTTCCAATTTTTACTTTTTTCTACTTGTGAGAACTGAATTAATAGTGCCTAATGAGCAAATCCAGTATTTTTTATTGATCTAATTATTTTTTTGTTGAATAGCCTAGTATTCTGTTTTTGGTAGATAATATATCTTTTTTGGTTAAGATTTTTTTTCTTTGGTTGGAAATTTAATTATTATTATATTTTTAAAAATTATTTTGGGTTTAAAAATTCAATTTTCTTGGAGAAAATTCTTGTTTTTGGCTTGACAATCCAACAATTTTATTGAAATTTCGTTTCTTTCTTGACAGAACATATTTTTCTTATATAAATAGAATTTTTTAAATTTAATTTTTCAGGTTATAAATTTAACTGTTTTATAGAAAATTGATCTTTTAGGCATAAAATGGAACCATTTGGATAAAGATTTATGTCTTTTGTTGAAATCTCTTTTTTTTGTACAAAATCGATTTTTCTTGTTAAAACCGCAACTTTTTCATTAAAATTATTCTAAAAATTTTCAAGTTTTAAAACTAATCGAAAATTAATCCTATATTTCAATTAAAAATTTAACTATTCGATTTTTGGTTAAAAAATGTTTACTTAAAAATTGATCTATTTGATTGAAAATTCATGTATTTTGTGGAAAATTTGACGTTTCTGGCACGAAACTAATCCTTTTGGTGGAAAACTCATCGGTTTACTTCTTGAATTTGATGAATTTAAAGCGTTTTAAGTTCAATTATAATACAGCACCCACATTAATTTATTTAAAATAATGTATCTCCTTCTTATAATAAAAAAGATCCTTAATTCTCCTATTTTTATAAACATATACAAAAGGTGTGCAATAAGAAATTTGAAACACTTTAGGCCCTGTTTCAGTTCGTTTCAAATAATGTATTTTGTTTTGAATATTAATCTGAAAAACTGAAGATGTGAGGCTAGTTTAAATAAAAAAAAGTTAAACCCTATTGAAAGTCTAACTGAATAAACTTTTCTACTGGTGAAATTAATCAGTTAAACGTATAAATTATTCGACTTGATCAAACGTTTAACCGGTTAAGCACGGAGCATGAATTTCAGTAATTAAGAAAAAGAAATGACGTTTAAATAATATTGCATAAAATTCTGAAAGTTTTCAATCATTTGTCAACAATCTCATCCGAAACTTACAGTGTTCTTCCTGGAACGGAAGAATATTTTGGTGCCAGAGTTGTAGGAGTTCTCCGCCTGTTAAAAGACGAGTTCCTTCTAAATTCCATGATAGGGAAGTGATGTTTGATTCCGTTTGAAGAGAACCCGTCTGAACCCATCGATATTCCAGTTGCTGAAAGTTAAGATTGAATATGGTGTAAGTGAGGATTTGCTACATATTAAGGATACTAGAATATTAGGAGGAAACATTTGACTAACGTGTGAGCATGTGCTGTGAATTAATGGGGTGGGTTCGAAGATGCAAACTTGATTTTCGTATGCAGCAGCGATTTTGCCAGTATCTGTACTACAATCTAAACAGCTGATTCGTATATAGTTGTGCACAGCCCCAGGAATAATTTGAACCCGCTCGAAATTGCTAGCGAGAATTACTATGTTGCATCCCGCCGCATAGGCCTGAAAAATGAATTATTTATTTATTAATACAATAAAATAAGAAGCAGGATGGATTATCAAAGGAGATTCAATCTTATCGAAAGAATTTGATAAATATTAGGAGAAACTTCTTTACAGTGGATACTCATTAAATAGAAGCACAAATAAAAGAAAAATAATTTATTTTATTTTACGGACAAGTATAGTGTCTTAGCTATTAATTAAATTAAGTTATTTTGCATTTTTATTTAATGGTTAGCCACTGTAGGGAGATTTCCCCTACACATATATGTATTGTCACTTGTCACTTATATTATTAAATTAATATTTAGTATCACTCAGGAAACTTTAACGAATAGATTGTGGAATATTGAAAGATAATTTTATTTAAAATGAGATTTAAAACGCGATATCCAGAAAGTCATTTTCCTGAATAAGCATCGCTAATGCTAATTCACATTTGGGTCCGTTAATTAGTAGTTATGCAATTCTAACATATGTTTTAAGTTTACTTAGGATTAAAATATCTCGGTGGATATCAACACAAGGAATGACTTGAATCCAAATTAAAATAAGATTTTCAGTCTACCCAAATGATGTATACTTCTAGACAATAAAATATAAATATGTGGGTCTTTTGTATTTGAAAATAAGTGCCCTTTGGATAAAAGAGTTGATTAAAATAGAACCTAAAATCTCAAACGCGATCAATACGTGATAATTTTCAAATTTTAAAGAGGTAGGTAAATATCGTTAAATCTACTACAACTGAATTATCTAATGTTTTGAACAATTGTCTGTGCGTATGTATGTCACACTTTCCTTGTAAACACAACATATCAAGAATATGCATAAAATCATAACCACGTTTCATGATCAACAACAAAAATGTGAATAGTCTCAATCTAACTTAAAATTATAAACTAAATAAAAGCCTTTTTCTGCCCTTCTGGTTAATTCCAAAATATTGTAAAGCATTTAAAAATTGATATCAAAGAATTATCAACACTGAACACATTTTTTCTCGGGTCCTTTCTACTACAAACTATTATTTAAAGTTTGATAATAAAAATAAAGTTACTCTTTAAACATCTAACCTAACATTATAAAATCTAAAAAGCAGCGCTTTTTTCTATTTCTAGAATAAAACTAAAAACGTCAGAAATCTAGTTCTGAGAAAGCAACAAGAATAATAAACACAAATAAAAATATAATGAGTGCAGCATTTAACTAAATACAAATACTAAATTAGAAATGACTAGAAAACCGTTCATCGCTTAATATTCTAATTTTCTCACAGGTTTTATTAAACATAAACTGATAGTACTTGCAAAGTAAATGCAAAAATAATCTTTTAGATAAGTGGAAAAATGCATGAAAATTAACAATTCTGAATAGAGCCAAGTGTCATTAAATCAGCTGACTTTCAACAAGACCTGTAATCCGTATTGACTTTTTTCTCTGTCAGTTTTTGCCTGAAATCGATGCGATAAAAGACGGGAGGGCAGAAAGAACTAGACCAAGTTTTAAAAACGTTTATTACAACAGATGAAGAAAGAAAAAGAAAACTCACGGTAAATGATATCCCTTCAACAGAGCCGACAGCATAGCAGCGATCGCCTGCATTGCAGGCTCCGCTTAATATTTGATGACAATTCATACTTATCCACACGACTTAGTTCATTTTCGCGAGTAATTAATTTGATTCTAGATTGGAATTTCGCTGTCGTACGAATAAACACAAGATGCCTAGCTAAATTATCGAAGAGTTATTCAAAGTTGACGTGACACAGTGATCTAGCAGTAGAGCGGCGGCCATCTTTAAATCACTCCACTCAAAATGCGCTGTTGCCATACATTCTCGCCATGTTCGCACTTCCGACTACAGTGGTTCTCCCGGTTTTCGGAGGTGGAGCTGCAATGTCGCTTTTAAAACGTATTGAAAAGCGGAGGCGCGAAAATATGTACACAAAATACGTTCATAAAATACGTGTTAAGGCAAGGGTTGGGTGGGGGGGGGGCATGAAAAGTATAATTCTCCATGTTAAGTGCAATGTAAAAACCCTCACGCAAAAAAATGAAAAATGCATCATGCAATTTGTGAATGGCCCCTATTGCTCCAATTTGAGAATTTAAAACAAAAAAATTTAACCTTATTTTAAAGAGATATTTGTGAGAGTCGATTTTCTAATTGATTTTTAAATTAATTTTCTTCTACTCAGCAAAAAATTATAAAAAGTGCCATTTTTTCTGCAATTACTGATATTTACATCAAGCATAATGAATTCAGTAAATACGTTCCTGGCAAATAATATCCAGCAGGTCACAACATATTAAAAAAATATATTTTTTATTAACAAATTAATAGGTGAAAGTGCTACTTTTTGTTAAGGATATATGTAAAAATAGCGCCTAAGTACAATTTTTATTTCATAATCGTTGTTAATGTTATAAACAAATTATTAGTCAAATATATAGCTTATACCCATTTCGCGTTATACAGAATTTGTTCCTTTTGAACAGAAATAATAAAAAATTTTGTTGGAAATAAATAATAAATACAATTTTTTAATATATGATAAAAAAGTTAAAATTTTTAAAATAAATTTAATAAGCATATATAAATTTTCGTCAATTTTCAATCAACAGAATTATTTTTGAACGGAATTAATGAAGAAAGACCTTATTTATTTATAAGATTTTATCAGTCGATAATATTTGTTATTTATTTAAATAAAATGCAAAAATACTTTTCCTCTGATACTTTATCAAAGTATATATTTTTAAAAGTATTCTTCATCAAAGAGTTTATAAACAAAGTCACTACTTGACTACTTTTTCACACATATATGCAGTTTTTTTACGAAATCGACTGCCAATGACTCAGAAATAACCATATTTATTTATTAGGAAACTTTGTCAGGGGAGATAATTTGTTATTTAATTAATTCAATAAACAAATACAGCTTTTGGTACATTTTCAACAAGCATCTTAATTTGTATTTTCTGTATTTGTATTTTTTAAATAAAATATATTTAAAAAAATAGAAAATATTGATGACGGACAAAGTCTCAATCTAATAAATAAGGTCCTTAAAGAGTCATGAGTATAGTGGATTGCGTAAAATAACAACATCCACTTTTTAAGAAACAGTCAAGTTCTGAATTTATTTATAAAATTATTAATAAAGTAAACAATTATTGTTGCCTCATAAAGTATTTTAAGTGAATGGTTTCGCTAATAACATACATTGATTCAGTTGAAAAACCCAATCTGGGGGTTGACAATTAACGAAAATCTGTTTTTTTACATTCTCATCCAGAGAAGGTATTAGATTTGTGTAAAATTTGGCCCCTCTGGTTTTTGTCAAATGTCCACTTTTGAAACCCCCTGAACCGAAAAAAAAACAAATTTTTACGAATGTGTCTGTCTCTATGTGTGTCTGTAGATATAGCGTTTTCAAAATCTAAAAAAAGAAACGAAAATAACATTTTGAGCCAAACAACTCACGATACGAAAACAAATTCTAGAAAAAAATATTGTTTTTTGAATGCCCTGTAAGATTGTCATAACAGCTTTTGGAATTTTCTTGAAAAAATCAAAAATTCAAATTTTGACGGCTTAAAAAAAATGGAAAATCAAAAATTATATTGTTCATTCTACTATATCACAGTATTTCAAAGATTGTCAAGTATATAAATGTGTTTTCAATATATAGATACATATGTCATTGGTTTCGTGCCCAGAGGATGGCCGGCTGTTAACAGAGGGGATCGCATGAATTCCCATCTAACATAACGCTGCTGAAGGTGACCTTCTCGGTATAAAACACTAACCAGCTATGACTCTCGGTTTAAACTAATCACCCCCCCCCTCCCCCGGCCCAACCCCTCATTAATCGAATTTTTGTGGGGGACTGCGGCTAGGGATATGATTGAGAAGTTTGACAAAGTTAAGGCTGATGTGTTGACCGTATGTGTAACGTTTAGATCGTAAAAATAAAATTGAAAATGAGCAAATTCAGTATTTGAAAACCCGCAGAAGTTGCAATAATATTTTTAATAGCCACATTTTTTCTAAATAATGCGCATTTTTTAAAAAAGTCAATAACACTGAGTCTGTTTTAATAGGGATGCATATTAGTAATTGTAATAACATACATTTATGGAAATGATATACAATTGGAGGGACGAATTCGAGTGCGAAGCATGAGATACACTCGCGAGCCGAGCGAGCAGCGCGCCATGAAATTGTGCCCGCGAGGCTGGTGGATTTTTAAAATAAAATTTGTTTAAGTAAAAAAAAAATTGTCACTTAAAATTTTGTTCGATTTCTTGATAAAACACCAAACCCATTTGTTTACAACTATTTAAGCTGTGAATTTGTTAAATAAAATTCGTTACAAAATAAAAAAATATTATTTGTTAATAGAGTATCACAAGGTAAGGATTTTTACAAGTCATTTAAAATTGATTCCGGTAAAAGACCGAAATCAGATGATTGAAAATTAATGAAAATTTGTATTTGTATCTCAAAATTTTCAAACTAATGAGCAATTTTTAGCAGGTATTTAACCATTTTAGCGAAGGAAAGAAGTCTTTATGGTTCGTGAAATGGCTAAGGTATGGATTGCTTATTTTTATTTATTATAATAAGACACACAATGAATAAATAAATTCTCCAAATATTTTTAATCTTCAAGCAGCGCTTTCACACATCAATTTGTTAATTTACAAATAAATCAATTTTTCGAAATGTTTCAACCGATTGCATATTATTTTAAAGCTGTATCTTTACTGATTTAACAATGTTTAACAGAAATTTGAGTAGCTGCGAAAACATGGGATGGTTTATTAAAAAAGTCAGATTTTTTGTTAAATAAAAAATAAAAATAATAAAAATTCAAAAATCGGCTCATGCAAATCTCTTTAAAATTTAGTTTACTTTATTTTTAAAAAATCTTTCCCCTGCGCGGGCACATTCGCATAACGCACTGCTCGCTAGGCTCACGAAATTGAGATCGACAGCCGGTCATTTTTCCGATGCTTCAAGTGACCGAAAATTAAAATAGCGAATATTAGGATACCGAAATGTATTTTAAGGAAAACTAATTTACCGAATGATTA